>JASDQU010790075.1:22713-34657 GCA_032191745.1 Picea mariana | reverse complement strand
TCTATTGGAATAAAATAAATCTTTGGAGGATCCATGGTTGATTGAGAGTCTTCTTGGTGCTATCTTGTGCTACATTTGAGGTGATATTTTTTTTTTTGTGTGTGTATTCATATGTTATAGATCTAGAGTAGGAAGTCCAAGCAAAGTATTTTTCTTTGATAGATCTATGGTAGTAGTATTATAGATCTGGTGAGTATTTGTTTTGATTCAGCAAAGTATTTTGTTTTATCAATAAGATATACTCTCCTCTTATCTTTTATGTAGCTTTGTTTCATGAAATTTGTAGGTCACCAAAGGGTTTTGTGGACAAATTTAAGATCTTGATATTTGTCCATTCACCCAACTCAAACCTCTTTAAATTTTTTTTCTAATTTTTTGAATATTTCCATTCGTTTTTTTGGCATTTTAACTCTCTGAAATATGTTAACAAATCATATTTACTTGCTAACTTTTTGCACATAAATATTTTGTTATTACTAACAGAAAATTTTTGAGTTTTCTGGTCATATTTGCAGCTTTTGCAGCAAGCTTTGCTTGTTGGTTTTTTGCAGGTTTACATCAGAAAAGAGGTGTTGCCCATTTGGGGCCATAAAACGTCAAGAAAAGACCTCCCAAGTTGGGGTATTTTATACCCACTTCTCCTCTCCTCTTCTATCATTGTAAGCAAGCCCAAAGAGAGTATCTTGGGCTTTCATTTCTTTCCAAGTTTTGATTTTCTGTAATTCCTTTAGTTAATGTGCCTACACCTTGCATAGTGGATTGGCCTAGCCACCCATGCAAAATTGTAAGGCTAAGTTAGATCTATTTTTTGTTTTGTTTGTGCATTTGAAGTTTGTCCCACTTGTCCTTAAGTCAAGGTTGAGAGGCTAGGAATCTCTTGCTTTTCCTTTTATGTTATTAGTTTATCTTTTCACCCACTTTGGCACAAAACCGACAGGTTTTCCCTCCACCTTGTGCCTTTGTTGAGGTTTGCAAGTAGCTAGTTCTTTCATTTTCCAAGTTTATTTCAATTTCAGTAATCTATTTTTCCTACACCCTGCATAGTGGATTGGCCTCTAGCCACCCATGCAGTATCGTAAGGCTTGTCTCTTGTGCTAATATGTTAATATTTGTTTCTGCCATTTAGTTTTATGCATCTCCTTTAAAGTTCATTGTTAATACTTCACATAGTTAGAAGCATATTTATATTGGTTAAATATCTTGTATAATTTCGTGGAAGCAATCTTTCTTTTGTAATTTACTTATGTTGGATCTATAAGCACTTTTCATTTCATTCACTTGGAAGCTCTATCTCCTTGAGCATTTTCAATACAAGTAATTTTATTACTTAATCAATTAACGTGTAGCTTTAGGAGGGATAAATTTATCTAGTCTAATTAGGAACCCGGGACAGGTACAACTTTCACCACCAAAAAGGAGGCTTCTGGAGGCTAGAGGGGGTGCTAAGTCAGGGATGACTTCACGGCACTAGGTGCCCCCCCTGCTTGAGAACCCAAGTTTTTTGGGTTGACCTGTGGAGCTAAGGAAGGGCCTTGTTTACCCTTCTTCTTGAGCACCCAACAATCATTTTGGCCAAAACAGTAAGAGTCTAGGTGTAGTCACTCAGTCTAGGTCTGCAACTTTACCTAACTAAGGATTAAAATTTACTTCACACAACCTATGCTTCAGCTTAAAATCTAAATCTGAGTTGTGTTTTATCTTGCTTTACTTGCAAGCTATATATTTAATGTGTTTTACTTTCAAGTTGTTGTAGCCTTAAAGTTGTGCACTAGTCTTTGGGTTGTTCTTTGCAGAAGTTGCACATTGTCTCCTTGACTTCCAAGCTTTGTTGTAAGTTTTTCCTTAATGGTGAATGTATCATTGATCTAATTCTCCTTTAGCATATCTGCAAAATCATTCATGTGGTTAGTTCATTTATTATTTCATTGGTGTAATAGATCTAACAAGTACTTTAGGTTATTGTGCAAATATTTAGTGAGTTATTTTTTCATTTCATTTGTAAATTGGTAATTAGTTAAATTCTTTGTACATTGTGTAATCATCTAGCTATTCTTTAGTCTTTGGTGATCGTTGTAATTGTATTTCATTTATCTTAATTTGTAAAATTATTCTTTTATTTTATTTAGATCATTCATCCTTTATTTTTTGTATAAACTTAATTGACCCCTTGCCCAACCTTTAGGCACTAGTCTTAGTTTCCCTCTTATGAAAAGGTCGGATTGTCATTCTAGCTTTGCATTTGCATTGTTGCTTGTCATCTAGGTTAGTTTTTTCCCTAACTTAACAAAACTAAAATCAACTCCTAGAATTCACTAAAAAACTCACATAGTAAATAAGGTCTACCCCCCTTGGCTTCCCTAGGAGTAAGCCTAGACGGAAGAAGTCCAAATCGAGGTGAGAAGTGGGTTTGGACTTGGGAATTGTGTCTCCAAGGACACACCAAGTGGATTGAGACTTTTCCACGTTTGTAGGTGTGTATAAGGATGGAAACATAGTGAATGGGTGAGAAGCTCAGTTTAAAACATCCACAAAATATGCACCAGCAAGCAAGGTTTGAATAGTCTAGGACCAGCGTTTAGAATATAAATGGAAAGTGGAAGACCTAGCAGGAAATGTAAAATACATGTATCAGGTTACATCAGGTAATTTTGAAACAGATACAGCAGAAATCCCATCAAGTAGGAACCTCCTAATCAATAGGAGAGTACTTTGATAACACTTGCACCAATAAATAAACAGTAAATCAATCACTGCATTCAAGAACACACACTAAGATGAATGATTCATCAATAGTTAGTATCAAAGTAAGATTGAAACACAAACATGAAAGTAGGAGAAGAAATTGATCATTAACTATTCAAGATTCTTAAGTTTGATTACATACAGTCTGGAAACTTTTTTACAGCTGAGAATAAAAATATGAGTCTCAATCTATGACCATTTGAACCCTCTTCTTGAGTTACAATGCACATTAAA
The DNA here is from genome assembly GCA_032191745.1 of Picea mariana. Lineage (NCBI taxonomy): Eukaryota > Viridiplantae > Streptophyta > Pinopsida > Pinales > Pinaceae > Picea > Picea mariana. Next base: position 31,681 of record JASDQU010790075.1, on the reverse strand, counting down.
TAGCCAAAAGTATCAAAAAACCCTCTAGAACTCGCCACCTATCTCTAGCATAGGATCCTCTACCTGGGAGAGGCGTGGTAATAGGAAAAAAACATAAAATCTAATAAAATGCTATATTCCAGGAAGTTGTTGGCAGTATTAAATACAACTACAACGAATTCGTTGCATAGAGATTAAATGAAGCTAAATCTTAGGCAAAGTTGTCCCTTGATGCCTAACTAATGTTTGAGGAGTAACTTGAACCTTATATGATAGTTGGCATCCCTCCTACATATAGAAATCCAAGTAACTGTCAATTTCGCAGCACATGTGCTACAAACTATTCCAATTTAGCAAAATATTGTAGAACCCAAACTGACTAGAATGGTGGTAGTTTATCTTGTAGAGAGAGATGTTGGCTACGCTCATTCGCAAAAAGCTAATACAAGAGGTCGAAATAATGGCCTTTTAACATAAAGTAAGAACCCTAAAGTTCCAAACCCTAACCTTAGGAGGCAAAGCGCCAAAAGGTGTTTTTGGGCCTTGAGGTGGTTAGTTGCTACATCAACTTCACAGGGGTGCACCTTTCACATACAATCTCTATTTGGGGTGCATAATAGCTCGTTGGAAATCTCTAACTAATGGACTACAGTGTTTTGTCAGTTGTCAAGTTAACACCCTTGAATTTCTCTAAAAATGTCGTTTAGGGCCTCAAAATGGCCTCAAGAGTTTGGGACCCAGAAAATCATAAAAAATCATAACAACACTGCCAAGATGGAGAACTATGTTGAATTAGTGGAAGAGGTGGGTGGCCATTGATATCCACCTAGATCAGTCCTACCCTCTTAGCAAGTAATGATCATCATTGTGTCAAGTTCCTGAAGTAGATGGGGAAAATTTTATTGAATCTAAACCTTGGTGAGTCATTTTCCTTACTGAAGAAGTTATCCTACTTTGAAAACCCAATAGAGTTGTATGTTATGTTGGTGGGTTCCCTTCATCTTTATATCCATGATCTGATCCACTATAGCTTGCTCAAGGCGGCCAAGATTGAGTTGAATAGGGGCCAATTGCTTAACAACCTCTAAGGTGTCTAGTAAAGGTGGGAAAAATGGTCTAAGTAGCTCCACATTAAATACTGGCTGCAAGCTAAGGAAGGGAGGAATACTTAATTTGAAAGCATTTTCACCCAAAACCTTCGTGATGGTGTAAGGCCCATATCGAAGTGATGTAAGCTTCATGTGTGGGCCTGTGAGGTATTCTTTCTGCAAATGCAACCATACCTTGTCACCAACCTTAAACTTGTGTGGAACTCAATGCTAGTCATGTCACTATTTGTACTTGGCATTAGCCTTCTACAAGATATCTTAAACCTATTGTTGAAGTGTTGGATCTGGTCAACAAATTTGGTTGCTCTGATTGCCTTGGTTTGAGCGTGGAAGGACTATGTCGATAAATATGGAATAAGCTAATGGTTGGAACCCAAAGCACACCTGAAAAGGCATGTGGCCAATAAAATCGTGGAGGGCTCTGTTATAGAAATGTTGAACATATGGAAGGCTTTCATCCCATGTACATGGATTCTTGGATTTGTACATGCATAGGATATGTACAATCATCCTATTGACCACTTTTATTTGTCCATTTGTTAAGGGGTGAAAGGCATTTGATTTAGTCAACATGGTGTCCATCAAAGACCATAGGTTGCACCAAAAGGTACTGAAGAACTTGTTGTCCCTATCTAAAATAATGGTCCTTGGCAACCCAAAATGATASTCTTTTTACATGGTCCCTACCACAACAGTGGCATTGGTTGTGATACTCTTTTTGCATGGTGCCAAAATGGCCATTTTAGAGAACCAATCGACGAACCACAAAGACACAATCGTGACCATGCTTGGTGGAGGAAAAACTTGGCATGTAATCCATAGAGACTGGCTCCCAAGGCTTGTATGGGGTAGGGAGAGGAGTGTACAACCCTAGCTTCTTAATGGATTGTTTAGCAATAGCATAGGTAGTGCACAACCTAATATACTAGCTGACATCCTATTGAAGCTTTGGTCAATAGAAATAATTTTGAAGTACTATTGTTGTCTTCTTCACACTGAAGTGCCCTACCACCCGATAGTAATGTGCCTCCATAATTAGCTTTTCATGCTCATTTGAAGGAACACAAAGATGAACTAGATAGCATAAGAGCACATCCTAGAGGTGGAAGTCTAGGACTTTTTTTCCTACACCCAGTCTCTAATAAGTAGCAACGAATTCAGAGTCATTGTTATATAATTGTGGCCACCTAGAGGTCTCATTCCCACAAGAGTTAAGAATTGTGGTTAGCGCCACAACCGAGGGCCAACCAAGGCAATATGCAACATGGTTGGTGCTACCCCTCATGTATTTATTGGGCAAGTTGAATTGTTGCAAGTATGTGGACCACTTCTGATGGCGTTCATTCTGTAACTTTCCTTGTGTCTGCATGAATTGCAGAGGCTTGTGATCAGTGTGGATGATCGTTTGTTTTCCTAGAGTATAATGTGTCCATTGTCATCATGCCTACAGGATGGAGTACATCTCCTTGTCATAGGTGGGATATCTGCAAACAACACCAAATAGTGTTTCAATATGATAGGCCATTGGATGTCCCTACTAAGTGGGGATAGCACCAATAGCATAGTCAGAGGCATCTGTCTCAATCTCAAATCATTGTTGCAAGTCTAGCAATGTGAGGACTAGTGCGAAGCATAAGTGGTGTTTCAAATCCTGAGATGCTTTTTACTGTGATTCAGACAAGGAAAACTTATCTTTATACAAATGGGTTATCCTACCAAAAGATGTTTATGGTCTTGGATGCATGCTAGGCATATTGTAAAGAACATAGGAAGCAAAAAATGCATTGACTGTAGAGGCTATAAGATTATAGTGTCGTGGAAGCATGTGAGGTAGTAATAGACTAACAGGGTAGGTGAGATTGCAAAGTATTACATCAACCATGTAGGAACCAAACTAAAGTAGTGCATTAACCAATGCAAATTGATTTGTCATGATTGTTTCCTTGCGCAAGAGCAAGATCCATGGAGGTTGCCTATGGTTGGGAGGGGAGTCCCTTAGCAATGTTTTTCCTTTCAAATGAAATTGATTATTTTACTATTTCCTATTCCCTATCTCATTGTCTTAATATGGATCAAGAATAGAACTGGTTATATAATTAGGATTCTTGTAATCTTGTAACTAACTTCCCTCCAATTGTCAAAATCCAGCAATTCATAACGTCAGATTTCATATCAATTCGGAACTCTAATGGATCTTTTGACAATTTGGGTCAATTTAGAATTGGGAAAACACTTGACAACATTGTTCCCCTTGCACGAATCTTAGATCATGATAGAACTTTGCCCATGCCTAAAATTTTTTCCAGATTCTTATCAGTTTTGTGATCAAAAAGAGGGTCTGTGTGCTACAATATTAAATTAATCCATATAATTATATTTTTTTTGTATCTTAGGATTATTGTATACATTGTTGAAAGGAATAAATATTTTTTTGATGATATGTGTGCATGAACATGCTTGTAGGAGAATTTGGCGTTGCTTTAAGAGGGGCTTTCAAGAAAAACTATTAGAAGTTAAATTTTCTAATACTTTTAGATCCGTTTTAGAAAGAATTTTCAAATAAAAAAAAAAATTAACTTTTCTCATGGGAAGAACATGTATGATTCCAGTTCTAAATTCTTTTATTTAAAAAAAATCAAAAAAGTTATTCCATTATCTTTCCTCCTTCTTTATTTATGAACTTATATGGAAATTTTTAATCCTTTAAACTTTAAAGAAGCTTTTATCAATGGTGATCTTTTCCATATATTTCTTGCTTATGCGTCGAATCTTAACAAAGGAGTTTCTTCATAAAATGTTTGGCATTCACTGAATGGCAACCCTTAATAGAAATCAGGTTTGAATAGTAAAGCACTTTGTTGTAAATATGATGTACTATCTCATGAAATATTGCTTTTTTGGAAAAGGGCTATCCTTTTCTACTATATTTATAAAATTCCTTACATTTTTGGCTGAGTGCAGTTCACAATCGTGGGAGTTATCTTTGAGTCTCAAGTTTTGGAACTACTTAGTGAACTCTACCTAAAATAAAAAAAAGTCGAATTTTCATGGTAGAAGTGGCAAAGTTACTCCAAATGGAAGCCTGAACATTCAAATTTGCCTTCCCACTTGTAAGAGAAATTCAGTGGCAATTGTAAGATTAAAAATGGACAGTTAAAATGCTACACAACAAATCAAATAAGGGTAGACTTTAACCTTGATATTTTCTCCTCTTGTGGTAGCTGTAATTCAAATTCCTCCTCAAAGGAACTAAAGACCAAGTCTAGCTTCTCTTCAGTGACTTCACTTAAAGGAGGATTCCACTGCAACGAGTAGAATAGTGTGAGAAAATTATCTTAACCATATCCAAGTAAAACGAAAACACAACAGATAATGTCTATTAGGTACTTGTATGATAAATTATTTTGTCATCCTCTCATGAAAAAAAAAATGTTGTGACCAACAGTAACTAAATAACAACAATACCACAAACCTTGGGAGAATTATCTTTATCAATAACCAGAGCTCGCTTACCCTTTCACAAGACACAGACAAGGGAGATGTTTTATCATTTTGGGCTAAATTAATTGCTTCAGTATCGGCAATCAAACAAGACAGAGACATGCAAGATGTGTTATTATTCTGAAAAAATGAATATATTGTTTCAATGCCAGAAATGAAAGAAAGCATTCTAAATCATACCTCATAGATATCATTGGATATTACTCCTCTCAACGTGTTGATGGTGAGACGGAACTCCTTTTTAAGACATTCAGATAGTGTTTGTTTGCGTGCTTGTCGAACCTGTGATCAGACTATCAATCACCTTTGTAAATTGCCAAACCGTGATTGCATTGATAATTATTAAGCTGCTGAGGCCATGAATAGTTTTCATGTGGGACTCCAGGATATTTTTCTCGGTCACATGCATGTAGAATCTACCGGTAATGTGAAGTTATGAACTTACGAGATACCATGTGTCATTAAATGCATGAGCTTAAGTGAAATCCATCTCTGGAAAGGATAACACATTTGTTTTTTTCATGATCCGATCTGGTTTCACACTTTTGGGGTCAACCGGTTCAATCACCAATCCAGTTCTGATAAAATTGGTCCGAAGTTACCATGTTAAAAGAAACAAGAGGTACATATTACACAAAATAATGTCTCATCTCCATAAGCTCTACTAATTGTTGTCAATGCAGTAAGTGGCAAGGGCCAAAAAGAAACATAATATCCTGAATGGGACTAATGGTTAAGAACATGTGTTTCCTAAGAGGTCACAAGTTCTAAACCAGAGGTGGGTAGGGTATGTATACCTCCAGAGAGGTGGGTAGGGTATGTATACCTCCAGAGATTTCAGCAGTCAAATCACTGTGCGGAGGGGGTCCCTTGTCCCACAACCAAGGGGGTCTCATACACCAATTTGGTGTCTAGCTTGTCCATGACCTTAAAATTAGATTACTATTACTATTACTATCAATATTTTGTTGAACAATTCCCTTTAGAAAGTAAATTTGCATTATATTTATATGGTTAAAATGCAACTGCAAACAACAGTCAATACATATGATTCTGAGCATGAAAACGGTCAAGTGCAACCAGGCATAATATAGGTTTCTATTATGCCATAAGCTAAAAGCATGGCTTAGATATGATGCATATGAATATAAGACGAATGCAGATCTGACGAATGGTGCTTTCTCCAACAACTTGGGAAAGCTGGATGATATCAAACGAGCATCCAAGGCAGGCTGCTTAACCTCTTCCCAAGAATCAGCAGTGAGGCCTGCACTGATTGCAAAAATAATGGATAGTGCTTTCTCTAGGGAAAGCATCAGCCGATATGCATCTAGGGCAGACTATGATAGTTTCTTCCCTTTGAAAGTTGTTCAAGGAAAAGGACACAACTAAGTCAGACTAGATATTTGATTGAAAATATACTAGATGGTGAGAAAGAAAGAGATTACTGATCGTAATGTCATCTTCAAACCGGTCGGAGAAGATCTCTTTAGATTCTGAATAGTGTCTTTAACCCATTCATTGCCCTCCATGTTGTTCTCTGCTGTCTGCATGATAAAGTGGCGTTGCACATAAGTTTCACATACGTGACAATAGTACTTCCCACATCGGAAGATAATTGGCTATATACATAGTTGCATTAACAGGAAAACTAATCTCAAAGGAATTCTCTGAATGTTATGATGAGTGTATTTTATGCATGTCTATGATACAGGAAAAAAAATCTAATGTCAAAGGCATTTCTTGGAAGTTTTAATGAGTGTATTTGCATGTCTATGGTAAAGACCACGGAGGGGTTGAGTATAAGAATCTCACTAGAGTTTCTATGATCTCCTCTACAGTGTCCTTGGAGAAGCATTTGTCAATCAAAGAACGACTGCATAGAAAGAAATATCTGTGAGACTCAAGCTATGTCTGTAATCCTTAACAAAACAAAACAAAAATGCAAAACAGGACACAAAATGCTTCCATTAGTACCATTACTCGTCCAGAAATTGATATTTGCTTACTTATACAAGATGCTTTTCTCCCCAGGCTGGACTTGAAGAGAAAATTCTTCCATTGCTGCTCTGACAATGTTCCTATCTCCAGAGTTCAAATCAACCAAGCGCTTCTCCAAATCTTCCAATTTTTTATGTAAACAGAACACCATAAACATCTTACATAACAAAAATAGCACTGCTTCAAATGGAGAAGATTTGCATTGAACTTGTACTATAAATATAATACACTAAGAAAAGAAGCTTTAACAAACTAGGTGAAAGCAGGGCCTTGCTTCATCGCAGAATGTAACCAAAATATTTACGTAATCCAAACAAGCAAATCCAAAATTAATAAATATATAAGCAACGGAATAAGACCATTGACTTCTTTGAGTTATCTATCACATAGATCCAGAATCTTGAAAGACATTAATATTTAAACTACACATTTCATAAATGATTTCCAAGCAGCGTATATCCTTTTCTACTTTTGATGAACTGAAACAAAAGTACCTCTGATGGAATATAATGAGTGCCAAGACCAGTTGCAATCATTTCTGCACCATCAAGTCGTGCGCCTGTTAAGGCCATATACTCCCCTGCATTTTTATCAACCAAAACGGAACAAAAGTCAGGTTATCTCAAGAAAAAAGGATACAACCAAAAAAATTATCCTAACACACTTTCCTTCGTGTTACTTTCTTATCTCAAGTATGTAACTTCTAGCAAAGATGCTTGTACCATCTCTCAACTTTTAAATCTTAAGATCCATGTTACATCATATTGACTAGCCACAAGAAGGTATAGTTACCAAGATGTCCTGGAAGATGTGAAAGAATGTACGAGAGACTCGCATCTGTGTGAAATCCAAAGCCAGCCTCAGGCGCTGATAAGACCTGTTACAATGTGCATCCGCCAATAGATTGTTATTCTCAAAGTCGCATTATGTTATTTCATGAATCATTGAAGTATATTCTCAGTAATCTTTCACGGAAGGTAAAATTCTGTTTTCTTTCATAGGTAGAAAATGTGCAGTCCTTTTTCACCATTTTAAAAGCATTTGGGAAACTAAACCATGTAGAACAATATGCTCAAGGTATCTGTTCCGAAAATGTGTAAATGCATATCTGCCTACTAGATGAAGAACACTATAAAGAAAATCATGAGAATGGAATAGTGTCCTCAAGACATGCCACTGAGAATTTGTCAAAGATTCAAGCCAGTGCAAAAGGCAGATACCAAACACAGAAGAGGTAGAAAATATACTTGGATGATGTATTATTGCAATGCTCAAAGACTTATTATATTGTCATATTTATGTGGAGGGAAACAGATGTCAAGTACATTATGTAACTCCCCAAACACCTAATCACCTAATTAATGACTTTATGTCCAAGGAGAATTCAGCAATGAGAGCTGAAAATGATCCAAATCGAGCAGAAATCAGCATTGATTTGGAGGGTAGAACAAAGAAAAAAATCTCAAGCGTTACTACAAAACTTTAGAGGATGTGCAGTTGAAGGAGCTTACTCAACCTAAAGAAGAATGGCCAAGCGGATGAGAGAATAGAGAGTAAGCAGCATGTTTGCTCTATCTGCTGCAGTAAACGAAAAAATGAAGAGAAGAAATCCCTGAGGGAGAGTGAAGGCAAACTGTATTCTATAGTGAAGTAGGATGGTGCCTCTACAACAAAGATAAACCAGAACAATGATTTGTTGAGCTAACAAAGTGTGAAAGAAAAACCAGACTCTGCATCAATGGTCAAAAGGCTGAATTCTTTAGCCAACCTTGAATCTTATCCAGATGATAAGTCAATGGTCGGAAAGATGGTTGGTGATATGATTTTCTCTACATCAGATATGCCAGTTCCATGTCATGCAGTCCATTTCCAGTTGCTGATCGCTGACACTACTCAGAAACAGGCTGCAGACAATCTTTACACCTTGCTTAGTCTAGATAAGTTGTTTTATTATGGGACAAGAAACTATGCGTAATATGCTCATTATGGGAGTGTTAGATAAATATTATGATGGTCATATTTATTACCTAGGAGTTTTTGTAGTGTTTTATTATAAAGTTACATTGTGATATAATCATGTCAAAATGACAGGTTAAGTTATGACATAAGTAATAAATTCATTAATTAGATGATTGGGTGTTTGGGAAGTCATATATCGCACTCACTGCATGTCTCCCTCCACATAAATAATATGTCATAAGACTTTATGCATTGCAATAATACATCATCCAAGTATATTTTCTCTCTTTTCTCTCTGCAATATTCTGCTATTGTATATGTGCATTATCTGATAATGTTTACCTCTATCTCAGTAATACTTTGTGGTGGCAGTTTACTTACCTTAAATATTAAAAGATATCTGCTAAGCCTCTGTAAAA
>JASDQU010790075.1:8298-22693 GCA_032191745.1 Picea mariana | reverse complement strand
CATAAGAGCATATCCTAGAGGTGGAAGTCTAGGACTTTTTTTCCTACACCCAGTCTCTAACAAGTAGCAACGAATTCAGAGTCATTGTTGTATAATTGTGGCCACCTAGAGATCTCATGCCCACAAGAGTTAAGAATTGTGGTTAGCGCCACAACTGAGGGCCAACTAAGGCAATATGCAACATGGTTGGTGCTACCCTTCATGTACTTATTGGGCAAGTTGAATTGTTGCAAGTATGTGGACCACTTTTGATGGCGTTCATTTTGTAACTTTCCTTGTGTCTGCATGAATTGCAGAGGCTTGTGATCAGTGTGGATGATCGTTTGTTTTCCTAGAGTATAATGTGTCCATTGTCATCATGCCTACACGATGGAGTACATCTCCTTGTCATAGGTGGGATATCTGCAAACAACACCAGATAGTGTTTCACTATGATAGGCCATTGGATGTCCTTGCTAAGTGAGGATAGCACCAATAGCATAGTCAGAGGCATCTGTCTCAATCTCAAATGGTTGTTGCAAGTCTGGCAATGTGAGGACTAGTGCGAAGCAGAAGTGGTGTTTCAAATCCTGAGATGCTTTCTACTGTGATTCAGACAAGGAAAACTTGGCTTTAGCTCCAAGCTTGGTCACTTGACTTAGGAGCCAAGCAATATAAGAGAACCCCAACATGAACCTACGATAGAAGTTGGTGAGGCCCAAGAAGCACTATATTGTAGTGAATGCATTTGGCAATGAATGCTTAGATTGGATGAAAGGCTAGTAATAGATGCAGGGATCCTATTTAGCTATGTAACAAAAGCACGAAAACCTACAAAGGATGCAAGGATCCTCTTCAAATTACATAGTGATACAAATGGGTTATCCTACCAAAAGATGTTTATGGTCTTGGATGCATGCTAGGCATATTGCAAAGAACATAAGAAGCAAAAAATGCATTGACTGCAGAGGCTATAAGATTATAGTGTCGTGGAAGCATGTGAGGTAGTAATAGACCAACAGGGTAGGTGAGATTACAAAGTATTACATCAACCATGTAGGAACCAAACTAAAGTAGTGCATTAACCAATGCAAATTGATTTGTCATGATTGTTTTCTTGCGCAAGAGCAAGATCCATGGAGGTTGCCTATGGTTGGGAGGGGAGTCCCTTAGCAATGTTTTTCCTTTCAAATGAAATTGATTATTTTACTATTTCCTATTCCCTATCTCATTGTCGTAATATGGATCAAAAACAGAACTGGTTATATAATTAGGATTCTTCTAATCTTGTAACTAACTTCCCTCCAATTGTCAAAATCCAGCAATTCATAACGTCAGATTTCATATCAATTCGGAACTCTAATGGATCTTTTGACAATTTAGGTCGATTTAGAATTGGGAAAACACTTGACAACATTGTTCCCCAGTGCACAAATCTTAGTTCATGATAGAACTTTGCTCATGCCTAAAAATTTTGCCAGATTCTTATCAGATTTCTGATCAAAAAGAGGGTCTGTGTACTACAATATTAAATTAATCCGTATAATTATATGTTTTTTTTGTATCTTAGGATTATTGTATACATTGTTGAAAGGAATATATATTTTTTTGATGATATGTGTGCATGAACATGCTTGTAGGAGAATTTGGCGTTGTTTTAAGAGGGGCTTTCAAGAAAAACTATTAGAAGTTAAATTTTTTAATACTTTTAGATCCGTTTTAGAAAGAATTTTCAAATAAAAAAAAATTAACTTTTCTCATGGGAAGAACCCGTATGATTCCAGTTCTAAATTCTTTTATTTTAAAAAAATCAAAAAAGTTATTCCATTATCTTTCCTCTTTGTTTATGAACTTATATGGAAATTTTTAATCCTTTAAACTTTAAAGAAGCTTTTATCACTGGTGATCTTTTCCATATATTTCTTGCTTATGCGTCGAATCTTAACAAAGGAGTTTCTTCATAAAATGTTTGGCATTCACTGAATGGCAACCCTTAATAGAAATCAGGTTTGAAGAGAAAAGCAATTTGTTGTAAATATGATGTACTATCTCATGAAGTATTGCTTTTTTGGAAAAGGGCTATCCTTTTCTACTATATTTATAAAATTCTTTACATTTTTGGCTGAGTGCAGTTCACAATCGTGGGAGTTATCTTTGAGTCTCAAGTTTTGGAACTACTTAGTGAACTCTACCTAAAATAAAAAAAAGTCGAATTTTCATGGTAGAAGTGGCAAAGTTACTCCAAATGGAAGCCTGAACATTCAAATTTGCCTTCCCACCTGTAAGAGAAATTCAGTGGCAATTGTAAGATTAAAAATGGACAGTTAAAATGCTACACAACAAATCAAATAAGGGTAGACTTTAACCTTGATATTTTCTCCTCTTGTGGTAGCTGTAATTCAAATTCCTCCTCAAAGGAACTAAAGACCAAGTCTAGCTTCTCTTCAGTGACTTCACTTAAAGGAGGATTCCACTGCAACGAGTAGAATAGTGTGAGAAAATCATCTTAACCATATCCAAGTAAAACGTAAACACAACAGATAATGTGTATTAGGTACTTGTATGATAAATTATTTTCTCATCCTCTCATGAAAAAAAATGTTGTGACCAACAGTAACTAAATAACAACAATACCACAAACCTTGGGAGAATTATCTTTATCAATAACCAGAGCTCGCATACCCTTTCACAAGACACAGACAAGCGAGATGTTTTATCATTTTGGGCTAAATTAATTGCTTCAGTATCGGCAATCAAACAAGACAGAGACATGCAAGATGTGTTATTATTCTGAAAAAATGAATATATTGTTTCAATGCCAGAAATGAAAGAAAGCATTCTAAATCATACCTCATAGATATCATTGGATATTACTCCTCTCAACGTGTTGATGGTGAGACGGAACTCCTTTTTAAGACATTCAGATAGTGTTTGTTTGCGTGCTTGTCGAACCTGTAAGTCAAAATTTTAAAAAAATTGTGATCAGACTATCAATCACCTTTGTAAATTGCCAAACCGTGATTGCATTGATAATTATTAAGCTGCTGAGGCCATGAATAGTTTTCATGTGGCACTCCAGGATATTTTTCTCAGTCACATGCATGTAGAATCTACCGGTAATGTGAAGTTATGAACTTACGAGATACCATGTGTCATTAAATGCATGAGCTTAAGTGAAATCCATCTCTGGAAAGGATAACACATTTGTTTTTTTCATGAAAGTATGCTTCAATTGACCTTGAAAAATGAATGGAATATATAATTTTATAATGACGCAACTGAGATGATTTCGTACAGGAAGAGATCGGAAATATGTGCCCTTTCTAAGTAGTCCGAAGCAGTGTTATCTGAACCGTTTGGACTGGTCGGCCACCCCTAAACCGTTTTTGGCCGGAACAGGTTCTGTACGATGTACCTAGTATTCTCGAATTTCAAATTTAACAAAAAAAAAAACTGAATTGTTTAATAGAGAGGGGCCTACTAAGTAACCCTAGGGTATATTCAAACCTAGTAATTAATGGTAATATTAAACTCTTAAAAGTGATATTCTCCTTTATTACCATTAATTGTTTTAGGATAATTGAGAGTGGTTCCAACCTCATTTGGACTTCATACGGAGAAAATAGAATTTCAGGTCCCATTCAAAATGCAGCAGACATAACCGTTTTCAAAATTTCAAGATTGACAGGATTGCAACATTTCCATTGAATTCTATCATGTAGGAGGGTATGTCTCTGTATGTAACTGACATTTAATCAAGAGCACCAAGCCCTCTATGTAGCTTGATGTTGGTGGCATTGATTGTTGAACTCTTATGTCATGACCCTAGTAAAATGTAACCTTCACTCAAGTAAAATCACTTCTTAGGAAAGTTAAGCTTTTTCTATCTTATTTTAATGCTTAGAGGGTGACACTGATGATGAAGATCCTGATATAGGTAATGATTTTGATGATATATAGTTATTTGTTGTAGCATGATTTTTTTTGGACTCTAGAGGGCGTTTAGAGTCTCTTTGTTGATGTATTTTGGTTCAAAGATGGATTGCACTCGGTGCTATTTTGGTTATATACATTCTTACTTGCTATATAAATATATAAATGAGAAACTTTTCATATTTGTGTATAAATGGTTTGGATTCATATGGATGCATATGAATATATGTGTTTTTTTTCAAAATTTAAATATTTTATGTAGTTTTTGGTCGATTAGTTTTTCTTCCGATCCGATCTGGTTTCACACTTTTGGGGTCAACCGGTTCGATCACCAATCCGGTTCTGATAACATTGGTCCAAAGTTACCATGTTAAAAGAAACAAGAGGTACATATTACACAAAATAATGTCTCGTCTCCATAAGCTCTAGTAATTGTTGTCAATGCAGTAAGTGGCAAGGGCCAAAAAGAAACATAATATCCTGAGTGGGACTAATGGTTAAGAACATGTGTTTCCTAAGAGGTCACAAGTTCTAAACCAGAGGTGGGTAGGGTATGTATACCTCCAGAGATTTTAGCAGTCAAATCACTGTGTGGAGGGGGTCCCTTGTCCCACAACCAAGGGGGTCTCATACACCAATTTGGTGTCTAGCTTGTCCATGACCTTAAAATTAGATTACTATTAATATTACTATCAATATTTTGTTGAACAATTCCCTTTAGAAAGTAAATTTGCATTATATTTATATGGTTAAAATGCAACTGCAAACAACAGTCAATACATATGATTCTGAGCATGAAAACGGTCAAGTGCAACCAGGCATAATATAGGTTCCTATTATGCCATAAGCTAAAAGCATGGCTTAGATATGATGCATATGAATATAAGACGGATGCAGATCTGACGAATGGTGCTTTCTCCAACAACTTGGGAAAGCTGGATGATATCAAACGAGCATCCAAGGCAGGCAGCTTAACCTCTTCCTAAGAATCAGCAGTGAGGCCTGCACTGATTGCAAAAATAATGGATAGTGCTTTCTCTAGGGAAAGCATCAGCTGATATGCATCTAGGGCAGACTATGATAGTTTCTTCCCTTTGAAAGTTGTTCAAGGAAAAGGACACAACTAAGTCAGACTAGATATTTGATTGAAAATATACTAGATGGTGAGAAAGAAAGAGATTACTGATCGTAATGTCATCTTCAAACCGGTCGGAGAAGATCTCTTTAGATTCTGAATAGTGTCTTTAACCCATTCATTGCCCTCCATGTTGTTCTCTGCTGTCTGCATGATAAAGTGGCGTTGCACATAAGTTTCACATACGTGACAATAGTACTTCCCACATCGGAAGATAATTGGCTATATACATAGTTGCATTAACAGGAAAACTAATCTCAAAGGAATTCTCTGAATGTTATGATGAGTGTATTTTATGCATGTCTATGATACAGGAAAAAAAATCTAATGTCAAAGGCATTTCTTGGAAGTTTTAATGAGTGTATTTGCATGTCTATGGTAAAGACCACGGAGGGGTTGAGTATAAGAATCTCACTAGAGTTTCTATGATCTCCTCTACAGTGTCCTTGGAGAAGCATTTGTCAATCAAAGAACGACTGCATAGAAAGAAATATCTGTGAGACTCAAGCTATGTCTGGAATCCTTAACAAAACAAAACAAAAATGCAAAACAGGACACAAAATGCTTCCATTAGTACCATTACCCGTCCAGAAATTGATATTTTCTTACCTATACAAGATGCTTTTCTCCCCAGGCTGGACTTGAAGAGAAAATTCTTCCATTGCTGCTCTGACAATGTTCCTATCTCCAGAGTTCAAATCAACCAAGTGCTTCTCCAAATCTTCCAATTTCTGATGTAAACAGAACACCATAAACATCTTACATAACAAAAATTGCACTGCTTCAAATGGAGAAGATTTGCATTGAACTTGTACTATAAATATAATACACTAAGAAACGAAGCTTTAACAAACTAGGTGAAAGCAGGGCCTTGCTTCATCGCAGAATGTAACCAGAATATTTACGTAATCCAAACAAGCAAATCCAAAATTAATAAATATATAAGCAACGGAATAACTGCGGCACTGCCTAGACTCCAGACCATTGACTTATTTGAGTTATCTATCACATAGATCCACAATCTTGAAAGACATTAATATTTAAACTACACATTTCATAAATGATTTCCAAGCAGCGTATATCCTTTTCTACTTTTGATGAACTGAAACAAAAGTACCTCTGATGGAATATAATGAGTGCCGAGACCAGTTGCAATCATTTCTGCACCATCAAGTCGTGCGCCTGTTAAGGCCAGATACTCCCCTGCATTTTTATCAACCAAGACGGAATAAAAGTCAGGTTATCTCAAGAAAAAAGGATACAACCAAAAAAATTATCCGAACACACTTTCCTTCATGTTATTTTCTTATCTCAAGTATGTAACTTCTAGCAAAGATACTTGTACCATCTCTCAACTTTTAAATCTTAAGATCCATGTTACATCATATTGACTAGCCACAACAAGGTATAGTTACCAAGATGTCCTGGAAGATGTGAAAGAATGTACGAGAGACTCGCATCTGTGTGAAATCCAAAGCCAGCCTCAGGCGCTGATAAGACCTGTTACAATGTGCATCCGCCAATAGATTGTTATTCTCAAAGTCACATTATGTTATTTCATGAATCATTGAAGTATATTCTCAGTAATCTTTCACGGAAAGTAAAATTCTGTTTTTTTTCATAGGTAGAAAATGTGCAGTCCTTTTTAACCATTTTAAAAGCATTTTGGAAACTAAACCATGTAGAACAATATGCTCAAGGTATCTGTTCCGAAAATGTGTAAATGCATATCTGCCTACTAGATGAAGAACACTATAAAGAAAATCATGAGAATGGAATAGTGTCCTCAAGACATGCCACTGAGAATCTGTCAAAGATTCAAGCCAGTGCAAAAGGCAGATAACAAACACAGAAGAGGTAGAAAATATACTTGGATGATGTATTATTGCAATGCTCAAAGTCTTATTATATTGTCATATTTATGTGGAGGGAAACAGATGTCAAGTACATTATGTAACTCCCCAAACACCTAATTAATGACTTTATGTCCAAGGAGAATTCAGCAATGAGATAGCTGAAAATGATCCAAATCGAGCAGAAATCAACATTGATTTGGAGGGTAGAACAAAGAAAAAAATCTCAAGCGTTACTACAAAACTTTAGAGAATGTGCAGTTGAAGGAGCTTACTCAACCTAGAGAAGAATGGCCAAACGGATGAGAGAATAGAGAGTAAGCAGCATGTATACTTTGCTCTATCTGCTGCAGTAAACGAAAAAATGAAAAGAAGAAATCCCTGAGGGAGAGTGAAGACAAACTGTATTCTATAGTGAAGTAGGATGGTGCCTCTACAACAAAGCTAAACCAGAACAATGATTTGTTGAGTTAACAAAGTGTGGAAGAAAAACCAGACTCTGCATCAATGGTCAAAGGGCTGAATTCTTTAGCCAACCTTGAATCTTATCCAGATGATAAGTCAATGGTCGGAAAGATGGTTGGTGATATGATTTTCTCCACATCAGATATGCCAGTTCCATGTCATGCAGTCCATTTCCAGTTGCTGATCGCTGACACTACTCAGAAACAAGCTGCAGACAATCTTTACACCTTGCTTAGTCTAGATAAGTTGTTTTATTATGGGACAAGAAACTATGTGTTATGCTCATTATGGGAGTGTTAGATAAATATTATGATGGTCATATTTATTACCTAGGAGTTTTTGTAGTGTTTTATTATAAAGTTGCATTGTGATATAATCATGTCATAATGACAGGTTAAGTTATGACATAAGTAATAAATTCATTAATTAGGTGATTGGGTGTTTGGGAAGCCACATATCGTACTCACTGCATGTCTCCCTCCACATAAATAATATGTCATAAGACTTTATGCGTTGCAATAATACATCATCCAAGTATATTTTCTCTCTTTTCTCTCTTTTCTCTCTTTTCTCTCTGCAATATTCTGCTATTGTATATGTGCATTATCTGATAATGTTTACCTCTATCTCAGTAATACTTTGTGGTGGCAGTTTACTTACCTTAAATATTAAAAGATATCTGCTAAGCCTCTGTAAAATGAGGAAATATTTCATTGAGGATTGAATGAACTCACAGTTTTCTCTGTAACTACTTTAAATGTGGATGCTACTGTTATACTTGCACCTCCTCCAATTGCAAGTCCATTAACAATTGCTACCTGAACCAAACATACAAAAAATGGGATAAAATCAACTAAATAGAAACATGAAAATTAGAAGAAGAAAGCTTCCATCTACTTTTGTGAGACATGCTGGAGGGGGATAAGATGCCAGCAATGGAATGTTAACAATGTTCTAAATGAGCAGGGAAGAAGCTGTACATTGTTTATCATTATTTTACATAATAGAAAAAGCATATAAATATTATCCTTCCATGTAAAAACTACGAGACACGTTATTCTTCTTGACAGATTATCAGGGGTCTTGAATCACAAATTGCATTTAAAAGAAATTGAAATTCTTACCAGAGTTTTCTTGTATGTATGGATATGATACTGAAGCCAATACATTTTGTATACAGCCTCAATAACATGTTTGTCTGCAAAAATAGTTGACTAATCATAAACCAAACTCTCTGTCTTTCTCTCACAAACACACACACTCACAAAGAGTCAAGACACAGTCAAATCTGTGTTAACTTGAATGTTTTCTAACACTTTAGTTTGTAGGGCAGAAAAATTAATACCAAAATAATAGTCATAGTCACCGTGAGCAGAAAACCAATAAACATCTCCTGTCACTTAAGCTTGCAATATAACAGTGAACTCTTCTGAAACTATGCCCTTGAGTAAAGATGTCAATGTTCCAAATGGTTGGATACCAACCTGCCTTGCCATAATAAAATACTCTCAAGTCTCCCCCAGCAGAAAATGCTCGCCCAGCTCCCTGAAAGAAATACACAAATGTTGAGAAATGTTTGGAAGTGGTACTCACAGTATTTAAGTTTTGGCAATAAAACGTTGCGATCAACTAGAGTGGAGAGTTTTACCTTGATGATTATCATCTCAGCATCATTTTCTTTCTCCCATTTTTCATAAATCTCAGTTAATCGGATTACCTGAACATCATATTAGAGAAATTATCAAAGCAATTTAGGAAAACATGTTCTTGCTGTAATGCCTTAACCATCCATCTATTAGAGACAAAAAGAGATGGCTGATTATCTTACCACTTCCCTGCTAATGATATTCAGTTTACGTGGGTTATTAAGAGTGACAACTCGTACACGACCTTTCTCTTCATCCAGGACAACCTGTTTGAATACCACACCTTCCTTCAGTACGATTTATCGACAAAAATATCAGCCAGACCAGAACCACTATTAATGCACAATAATCTTATTTTTCTAAAGAAATTCATGGACAGATCAAAAAAGACCAACGCAGCATTCCGGAGCTCACTGGAGCATTTCCTGTTGGTACTTGATTATGTATGTTTAAGAACGCAGTCAAATACAGCCACAACAATCTCCTGAATATGTACCAATCAAGCTGCAGACCTAAATATATGTCAAGCAAACTGCAGACCATACAACTCAACTCATGCGATGTTACAAGCACAATCTGTATGGAGATAAAGAGAAAATTAGAACATAGAAATCCTAGAACATGAAAAGTAAAGTGGTACTAACAGTTATGAGATTGTTGGAAACCATTTACAATTGCACAAAGCAAATCAGCAGCTGCAAGGTGAACAGGAACAAGCAGACATTGATTACCATCTCCACGATAGATTACTCTAGAAGATGGGGAAGCTTTGTGTGCCAAAGGAAGAAAGAGTACAGCTGATAATGGAGGCTCATATCTGCAAGTTTGCTGGACATTTTGGTGTCGGGAAGACTGGCTAAATTGCAAAGGTATGTTTACTGGCCCAAGATGCAAGAAGTAGCTAGTTTTATCAGAGATTGTATGTTATGTTGTACCAGCAAACCTAGTAACAGGGAGCAAGGATTATACAGTCAACTTCCAGTGCCTATAAGTCCATGGGAAAGTATATTGATGGAATTTGTTGGGGGTTTGTCGAGGACAAAAAGATGGCATGACTACCTATATGTGGTAGTGGACAGGTTTAGTGAGATGTCTGTTCTATTGGCTTGTAAGAAGACCATTAAAGGCTAAGAAGCTGCAAGCTTGTTCTTTGAAAGGGTTTGGGTGCACTTTGGGATTCCAAGGAACATTATTTCTGATAGAGATACTATATTTCTCAGTGCATATTGGACTTCATTGTGGAAGAAATTGGATACCAAACTGAAGTGATCCAAAGTCTTTCACACACAAACTGATGGGCAGAAAAAGGTGGCGAATAGGATTTTGGTGCAGCTCCTGAGAGGCTACAATCAAAAGCATCCAAGGACCTGTTATGAAAATTTAGTTTACATACAAAATTCCTATAACAATGTTGTCCACACTTCCACTAGTAAGTCCCCTTTTGAAATCTATTTTGGGTATTTACCACCATCACCATTGGGTATTGTATATGGACCACTATTACCAGACTCAGAATTGGCAAAAAATCAATGAGACAAAAGAGCAAAGAGTTTGAATTGGATCGGAAAAAAGTCTGCAAATACAAGAAAATAAAGATATACACATTTTAAATTTAAAAAAGCATTTTTCATTGATACTCAACAAAGCCATGTCCATACACCCCCACATCTATCCTGTAGCACTGTTGGTCACTATTTGTCACTTGGCAGAGGAGAAACAAGCTCAAATAGACAGGAAAAAATGACTGAAAACCCACAAAAATTGCTTTTTAAAGACAAACTAGGGCCCGATTCAATTCAAATTGCGAGTCAAGGTCATCGAGCCAAGTTGAAATCACAAGTTTGACTCAGTTGACCAAGTCAAACTCGGTCAACATGATTTTGCCTCGAGAAGGTTTTAATCGGCTCGATTGAGGGCCGATCCGAGTCAAACTTGGATTTTAAGGTTTAAATCACAATTCACGTTTCACTGATATGGACATCCTGAAGCAAGGGCATCAACCTCAAGTGATGTGATGAAGGCAGAGAAGCTCATAGAAGAGATCAAACAAATACACCTACAGGTTCAAGAGAATCTAAAGAGATCTTAGGAAAAATACAAGGCTGGGTATGATCAACACAAGGTTGAAATACCTTCAAAGTGGGAGACAAAGTTTGGTTTCACCTTAATAAGGAAAGGTTACAGCATCCAAGAAATAAAATCAAGTGCTTGAGATATGAACATTTGAATTATAAGAAGTTTGCATACATATTGCTCGAAGAAACATTTGCATGAACCTCTTCACAACTTCTTGGTAGCCTTCATTTCTAACATGACATTGTGATTGTTGGTTTGTAATTGAAGATGGAAAATGTCTTACATTCCTAGAAACCCCAGGCACGTGAATATAATCTCAATCTCCAGATCTGGTTTGAAATCTGTAAGTATGAACTCTGTACTTGTTTGTATGCAAACCATTTGTCATAAGGTATGAATTGAAATTTCCAATATTTTGATAGTTATCTTTCATTTTAGAGTTGAATATATATCTGAAAAGGGAATGGTAAATATCAAACTCTGTTGTTGACTAGAAAATTGAGATTTTGTCACTGTCCCAGCTATACAACTTGTTTTCAGCATTTGAAATTGGGAAGAAATTCATTTTCTATGTGAAAACATGCTGCAAGCTGTCCTTTTGGTTTCCTTGATTGTATGCTGTTCATATGTTCCAGAAATGCATCAATTCTAGACCTTGCAGCTCTGTTTATTCCTTTTCTTGAAACATGTGCTTTCTTGCGATAGTAACTTCACAAATATGTTGATGAGTATAATTGGATGATTGATAACAAACTCACTTATTTAACTAGAAGATACCACTTTTGTACACTAAATCTGCTAGTTCATGAAAAGAAAGTGACTCTAGGATATTTCAGTCACATTATACCAAGCACATTCCAGCCATTGTTTAAGACAGAATATTATATTACAACACACATACGTACAAACAGAGAAATCTTTTGTTGGGAAGCCCCCCTTTAGGTGATTCGTAATCATCTGAGAAGAGCAGGGAAGAGAGAGCCTAGGTGACAGTGGTTCCCCTTCTGAGTTGCCCTCAATTTGTCCCAAGTGCTGACCTTGCTTATACTAGCAGGACAAATCAAGCGGTAACAAGACCAAAAGATACTTAGGAACTCGTTGTCCCTATTAGAAATAAGGGTCTTTGGAAACCCAAAATAAACCCAAACATTATTGAATAAGAGCTTAATAACGGCTTCTAATTTGACACTATTCTTACAAGGTGCCAAAATTGTCATCTTAGAGAATTGATCAACAACCACAAAAACACAATCGTTATCATGCTTGGTTGAGGATACTTAATATAAAATCCATGGAGACAGACTCCCAAGGCTTATCTAGTGTTGGCAAAAGAGTGTACAACCCCTGTTTCTTGATTGCAGGTTTAGCAATGGCATAGGCACTGCATGATCTAATATATTTTTTTATGACCTATCAGAGCTTTGGCTAATAGA
Source organism: Picea mariana (assembly GCA_032191745.1). NCBI lineage: Eukaryota > Viridiplantae > Streptophyta > Pinopsida > Pinales > Pinaceae > Picea > Picea mariana. Next base: position 10,173 of record JASDQU010790075.1, on the reverse strand, counting down.
AGTACTTTGTATTATTGCCACTATCTTCTCCACATTGAAATGCCTTGTGACCTAACTATAGTGTGCCTCCCTGCGACCCAACAGTAATTTGCCTCCCAAATCAACTTCTCATGCTCACTTAAAGTAACACAAAGATGGCCCAAATGGCACAGAGGTTCAGCCTGGAGGTGAAATTCTGAAACTTATTTATCTACAACTAATGTCTGGTATGTAGCAACAAAGTCAAGATCATTGTCATATAGTTGGGCCTTCAAACAAAGGGATATCAAAATTAACTTGTACCTTGAAGGTGTCGTTCCTTTGAAAGGATTGCTTGTCAAAGGTGCCTCCATCATTATCAGGATTTGCCAAAGTATCTGTGCGGAATGGTACATCATCATGTTCTTCTTTCGCTCAAGGGATTCCTAGAGAAATAACTTGATAAGATATCCTACTTCATTGTCTTTATTTATTCCATCTGCCATGAGAGGTCACTTAGGTCAACGAGGGAGATTTTAACCAAGCTCAATTAGTTCAAGGCCCAACTCCCCATACCCTAACCTCGTCAAGGACATGCAAGGAAAAATAACAGACAACAAATTGTTCCAATATCACTAATCTTGACTGAAATGAAAAAAGACAATATTATACACAGAACCAAAGTTACAAAAATCGTATCGGCAAAAAAATCACCGAGGATCCAAAAAACATCGTTTCGTATTTATCGCCAAAACATCAGCAAACATCGGCAATATATTGGCAAACTTAAAAAAATACAAAAATATTCATTTTTTTTTAAATTTTGAAACATTTAAAGCAACAATAACATCAAATAGACAGATTGCCACATGAATATGGAAAGAAAACTGATATATAAGATATATAAGATGTCTAGTGATACATCACACATAAAAAATGAATCATGTCCTGAATCTTGATTCCCAAGTCATCAAAATGAAAAAATATAATAAGTGTATCTCATGAGTCATCTACAATGAAATCCAGTAAATACTAAATAAACTATCGATTCCCTCTACCCCTTTTACGGGCGAGGGTAATTGTTGCAGAAAGTGTTTTTCCTCTAGCACTAGGAGTAGGTGCCCTCTAGGCATGTGTGCCTCGTACTGGAGTCAAACGTCTTCTAGAAGAACTAGAAGACCCTCAAGACCAATGTCCCCTAGAAGAAGGTAGAGGAGGTAGACTGCTAGTGCTACCATTGGGCCTATCTCCCTCTAACTGTGACTATGGCTCTGCTGGTGGCACACTTGCAGACTCGGCGTGAAACTGAATATCCTCTGGAACATCCTGATCCAAGTCCTTAGACATACCATGATCATCACCACTATCCTCTAGCCAATCAAGGGCGGCCTCAATAACAGGTTCCTCAACCTCCACCCTCCATGTAGCAGTGGTGTCAATCCCATCCAATGAAATGGCCTTCGCATCAATTTTTTTCTCAAGTTGCTTCACCCACAACCTGAGATTGTAGTAGACGTAGACAAAATCATTAAGGCGTGGGGTATCCAACCTGTAAGAGGATCATAAATTAATTTATTAGAATGTAAAGGAGCATAAAATTTAAATGACAATTTAATAATTTATAATTTTATAATGAATTTAAAATTTCGTTTGAAATTCTCTAACCTGTTGCACTTTTTGGTGTGTATTTTTTCAAATACACTCCAGTTGCGCTCACAACCAGAAGAGCTACATGTCTGGCTACGCACCTGAATTGCCATCTTCTATAGAATAGGTACCTTTGCGCCATAGTTTTCCCACCAAGTATCTACAACGAATTAGAGAAACATAAGAGAAGACAAATTGAAATTTGAAAAATGAATTTTGAAACTTAAAAGTTAAAACAAGGTGAAACTTACTTGGCATTATGTTCTTCCT
>JASDQU010790074.1:70667-90792 GCA_032191745.1 Picea mariana | reverse complement strand
TTTTTCCATAGACAATATAGCAATATTGTCACCCAACCATAGGCACAAAGGCCACCCTCGAGCACCTTAACCTTGACAAAAAAAATAATTATGATAGCATACCAATAGCCAACCAAGCTAGCGCACCTTTCTCCAAGGGTAGTGCACGAAGCAAGAATAACTAGAAACCAAGCAGAAATTCCAAACCATAACCAAGAGACCAATTCCAACCAAAAGCCAAAATCCCAGTTGCAGTAGTTACAATTGCACTCCCTCTCCAAACTTGTGCACCACTAGTCTTATGCAGTTGTCAGTGAGTGAGTGTCAAATGAGCTCTAACATCCTCTATATATACTACTCTATCTCACTTGACTAGGCCAACTTCTCTTTCTGGAGGCTAATAACTCAATATTAAATATTCTCTTGAGACGACTTGTCTTCTAGGGTTATTATCCAACATTTTAGGGTTTATCTTGCTTCCCGGAATATTCTAGTCTTGTCAAAGGTTACATGTAGAGGTTAATACCTCCCGTAGCTACCATAATATCAACAGTCCATCCTAGCTAGGGAGGTATTAAAAGCAATGGTCTTGAGCACAAACAGACCATTCAACTGGTAGCATCATCATAGCCACACAGATTATCTCATGATCACATAGACCAACTCACGAGCAACATCATCACTATCAGTATCATTTGATAGCATCAAATGCATCATCTCTCGAAGCCATACTCCATCCGAGTAATCAGGCATGATGTTGAATAAGTCACTCACTCCATAGAGTGATACAAGGACCATTCTTCTAATCTGGACATACATCCTAGAAGAATGATTGTCCCAACAAATGTTGAAAGCTATGCCATGGGCTACAGAGCCCATTCCTTTAGGAATGTCAGTCTAGGACTATTTTCTAATCAGGTCATATGTACCATAGAGATTTGTCTCTACCTATATTCCTTAGAAAATGTTTGTCCTGAACCATTTTCCTAATCGGGCCACAATATGTGCCTTAGGAAATTACCAGTCCATGACATGTCAACAAACTATCAACCTGAACCATTCTCCACATAGAGAATCCCTATCCACCAACAATCTATTATGTCTGGACCATTCTCCACCTGGAGAATGTTTGTCCACCAACACACTGACCATCCATCTAGCTGGCATTCAACTCCAACACTAGTGGTAGTCTCCATGACACTCAGATAGTAGCATATTATTTCTATAATTCCATCCAATAGAGCATAGCTATGTCTATCAATAGTAGTATAAAACTACTACGTAGTGGTACACAACCACTCCTAGTAGTACATGGCTACTAACTAGTGACACACAATCACTACTAGTGGATCACATCCACCACATTAGCATACATCTACTGTCCAAAGACATACAGTCTCCAAAAAAATCATATCATCTAATATCAACCTGCATAAACAATATCATGATACAAACAGAGTCATCTGGTCCATTCTTCCACTCACATCTAAGATTTGGAAGAGCATACACCCTCAGAAAGTAAAACATCATCCATGGGATATATGGATTATTCTTCCCAAACATAGAAGAATAATTGTCCCTGATTTCTAAGCCTGGACCATTCACCTAACTAGGACATTCCTCCGACACTAATCATATTGCAACCTGGAGAGAATGAGTCTGCCCTAGGGAATGCCTGTCCCTGATTGTTGAACCTAGTGTTGGTTGTGGAGCCTAATTATCTTCATGTTTCATAGGTCTTTGTTTTCAACCGTGTTTATACCCCTTGAAGATTGTACACCCTGGAATACTGTACACCCCTCCACACGAGGGGTTGCAGGGGGGGATTTCCCCCCCTATGGGGTCCAGGGGGCTCATCCCCCCAGTTGGGGGGTCCGGGGGCAAGCAAGCCCCTAAAGAAAAAATTGTCTTATAAATGTATATTGTAATTTCATAGTAAATATGGGCCATTCATTATAAGGTTGCAAATCTGAAGGTAGAAGTTATGTTAGGGGTTTTTCCCTAGAAGGCAACCCTCTTTTATGAGGGAAATGTATTGAGGATACATATCATCACGAATATTGTATTCTGAGAGAGGAGACTATGAGAGAAAGAAGAGGAAGTTACAAAGGTTGTGTTGTAGGTTGTATCCCTTCATTTGTTGGATAATAAAAAGGAAGGACCTGGAAATTTCTCTGGTGGACGTAGCCCACACTAGGTGAACCAACCACATATATTTGTGTCTCTATTATATTTTGTATCTTTTTTGTTTGATTTCCACATTTGTTTTTTATTTTATTTCTCCTCGATCATGTTTTTCTAACAACTGGTATCAGAGCGAAAGGTAACTCGTAGCAAAAGAGGGATCCTGGTTCGAGTGGGAGTAATGGTGGAAGATGGAAATTTTAGGGTCAATAAATTTAACGATCAAAACTACCAGTTATGGAAGATGCAGATGGAAGATTATTTATATCAGAAGGATCTATTCCTACAATTGGGTGGAATAACAAATAAGTCGACGACCATGAAGGACGAAGAATGGGAGGTTCTTAACAGAAAGGCACTAGGAACGATACAGTTGAGCCTGGTAGCATCGGTGGCTTTCAATATTTTGAAAGAAAATACAATGAAGGAGTTGATGGATGCATTGGCTAAACTATATTAAAAACCCTCGGTGTCCAATAAGGTATTTCTAATGAAAATATTATTTAATATGAATATGTCAGAAGGTGGGTATGTTGCAGATCATTTAAATGAATTTAATATGGTTACTAATCGGCTAAGTTATGTAAAAGTGGACATTGATGATGAGGTTAGGGCTCTTCTAATCATTTTCTCATTGAGAGAAAGATGGAACAACTTGGTCATGGTTGTAAGTAACTTTGTCTCTGGTTCAAACATTGTTGAAGGAAAATCTCCCTGCAGACAGGTAGATCTCCTCTTGAGAGCTAGACTCTTAACTCTTAAGACAGAAGATGTTTATCCTGGAAACTGACTTCCTTTTAGATCTAGACAAACTAATGTGTGAGGAGGAAAGAGAAAAGAAGTACCTTTTACCGATGTTTGTCCCTGCATGGTTCGAGTTGAGCTCCAATCTTAAACTCCTCGATAAGCCCTGTAGACAAACAAAAGTACAAACAACTTCCTACTCTACTAAGATTAGCTTAAAATAGATCTATCTATTAGAGACGAATTCATGTGAGATCAAACACAGAATTGAAAGAAACAGGCCAAGCATATTACATTAATGAGAACAATGAAGAAAACTTACAACCATAAATGTGAGTGCAGCAGCTTCATCAAGTTCCCCTTGTCCAAACCCTTGCTTAAACAGTCCACACGCAGAATGATGATGCTCCAAATGACATGCCACTCATGAGATCATAAGTTTGGTATAATTCTCAATCTCCATTCCCCCTCCTCCATGGAAATCCCTCATTATATAAGATTTGGAGACTTAACCACCATGGAGAGAATCTCTCATCAGATCCACTAGGAAAGGGATCTCTAAGATATTTAGGGAGAAAATATCTCTTAAGGATTTTAGGGAGGAAATATCTCTCAAGGATTTTAAGAAGGAAATTTTTCAACCATCCATGAGATCCTCCACCTTCGCTAAAAAATAAGAAACCAAATGTGAGGTGGATCCTCACACTTGATTACTTTCTTTTTCATGAATATTAATAATAATTCATGTGCACTTGATTCTCTCACTTAATCAATTTCTTTTCATGAATATTAATAATAATTCATGTGTACTTAGTATTTATTTGCCTTCATGTAATATATCCCTCCTCCACATTGACTAGGGATTGTGACATAGGTTATTCCATGGTGTTAAGGTGTATGCGACACTTATACGACACTTTACGACACTTAGGGCGAGGTACCTAGGTGTGAAAATTTCATGTGTAACAGAATGCCCCCTAAAGTGTGAGGTCAGAAGAGAGAATGATGGCCGAAACACTTTACAAAACTTTAAAGCAAGAGTGTGGACTCGGAGAACCTGATAGAAGCTACACACAAACATCCAACAAATATTATGACATGCTTCAAACCCAAGGCAGGCATACCTATGCTTGGGTGATCAAGACTTGCAAGATATGGCCGCCATAAAATACACTGCGGATCCATAATTATATTGATAAAAAGGTATAACCACTGAAGATACACTGTGGATCTATACTCCCATGACCTGAACTGATCGTAGCCACGAAGAATACATAGTGGATCTACGAGATGACAAGACATAGCCACGACCAATACAAAGTGGATCTATGTGACAGTATATGTGTCATTGTTCAAGAGAAACTCCTTCGCAACCTGGGCAAAGTACATATAAGAGTGACGAATCAACCCAGGGTCTTATTACCGATCCCGATGTAGTACGAATCTAACCATGCGAATAGATTTCTTGATGTCAAACATGGCAGAAACCACTTGATTACCGGTCAATGATGTAAACCATTAACAAGCATGAGGGAGATCACCATTGATGTCAATGATTCCCAAGGTACTCTAGTACATTCCAATGAATGTGAATGGATGAGTTGAAGTTGAACATCCATGGAATCATCCGATCAGAGGTCAATGATGTAAACCCACTGTCGAACGTGAGGAGGCCTGCCATTGAGGCATGCAGGTCCCAAAGTACTAATTGGTTTCTAAGTCTAGTTCCTAGATAATGTGTTGAAGTTGACAGGAATAGACTCGTCGAAGGAGGGCCTTGATGTATCCCCCATCAACGACACGAAACAAACACAGAGATGCAATTGGTAGATCAAATGAACATGGACTGACATGGGTATTGAGACAAGATATTTGTGATGGCTGACTCTCGAGGTAGATACTTCCCTTGAACACTGAGGCACAACAACAGAACATGACATGGACCAAAACACGATGATGCAGTGGATACTGTGACTTTTTTCGGGTGACCCAAAGGAGTAAGAAAAACTCAGAGGATTGGTTCAGTGCAGAGGTTCAGTGGATTAATATGTGCGCAAAGACAAAGTGTCATGTTCAAGGGAGACTCCAAGAGTTACTGGTAATGTTCTCAAAAACTGCTTGGCTTGCTTCCTTCAATTTCCCCCCCATCCAGATAGACGAGTACCTCTTTTTAATTTAACGAGCTCGAGGAGGGTAACACATGCTCGATATAGCTCACCTTCGGTAAGTTCCTCTTCCTTTATTTAACGAACTGGAAGAAGTAAGGGTTCGATACCATATGGGCTTGTCGATGTTTGTTTAATGAGTCCAAATATAGAAAACTCGAAGGTTTTTCATGATTATAGAGTCTGGAAAAACACTTAAAAGAGAACTCTCTCAGTTCCTTTTTCATAAAGTAGTCTGATGAGACCGAAAAAGAGATAAACTATCGCTCAACAGAAGTTTTCTTCAAATACTTTAACGAGCATGAAGAGAAAAAGGTTGCTCGGAAATCTTTTCATGTTTAGAGAGTCTGAAAAGAACTTAAAGATGACTCAAATGTTGTCCTTTTTCGTAATGTTAGTCTTGTGAGGCCAAAAAAGAGATAAATTTTCACTTGAAAGATGCCCTTTCAAACCTTTTAATGAGTGGGAAAGGAAGCAAGATCACTTGACATTCTTTTCATGTTTAGAGAGTCTGAAAAGAGCTTAAAGGAGACTCCAGGGGGTTCCTTTTTCGTGTATCCATACAGGTCCGAAAAAGAGATAAAAGTTTACCCAGATGCATTCTCATGTATTTTCAAGAACGAGAAAGAACAAAGACTAAGCTCGGTATGCCCCCAGCTTGAAAATCTAGTGGCTTAACTCCAGAATGATCATCAAAGGCTGGAGACATGCCCTCCAAGCTTCAATTCATTCTCTGACTTTGAGGTTGTCACCAATTTCTCTAGTAGATGAGAAAAAGGAGAAGGGTGGATGAAAAGAAGGTTCAAGAGAGGTGACTGTTTCATTTTTTAACGAGCTTGACACAGGAAAAGAACTATGCTCACGACCTCTATTTCATTTTTTAACGAGCTTGCTACAGAGAAGAGAAACTATGCTCATGACTCTACTTGATCATGGCTTCCAAGAGAATAACGCTCTGGAAGGATACCATGTCAAGGGACAAAACTCGGTCATGGCTTCCAAGAGATCTTCGCTGGATGGAAGATAATCACTCTGGAAGGAACACATGTCGAGGGCCGCTATAGGGGTAAGGAGATCAGGCTCCAATAGCCCTACCAAAGAAATCACCATGTCAACTATCGGATCTAAATCATCGGAAGTTGAAGTCATTGGAGACAACGCCACATAATTAACATGCGGCGGGGGCGATACTGTCTGCATATAAGAACCATTTAGGGAGGTAATTCCGTAGGACCAATGAATGAAAGTTGATTGATAGTCACAATTCTTCCATTGTGAGGGAATGATATCCCACGAAAAAGAGTGGACACAATAGCTTTCATAGCATAGACATAATCCCACCCAAGGAGTAAAGCAAAATCCACGGGGTCTCGGACTACCATGACATCAATAAAGACAGTTTTCCCTCCCAAAATTATGGGAAACTGCGGAAGGGTCCCTAAAGGTTGACTAGTACTTCTGTTAAAAGCTAACAGATTTTGTGTAACCGGCACAAGCTATGGAAAACCCAAAGCATACCAAGCAACATAAGACAAAATACTAATGGACGCACCTTCATCTATCAACGTTTGAGGAACATCCCGACCACAAACTTGTACTGTAATTTGGAAAGGAATGTGAGAGGGAAGACGAGGTCTAGTTAGCGCACCCCAATCAAAAAGGATGTTCTCATTACTTGGAGGGGGTTTCACGGGAGAATGAGAAATGCCCCCCGGCACGGTAGATTATGTATCAACGAGAAAAATGTGGGACGTATTGGGTTTACTCTCTAGAGGGAGAGTAGGATCGACTGATGATGGACTTGGATTGACCAATGGTGAACTTGGATCGATCACTTTGGCACTCTTCATAGGAAGAGTGGGATTGACTGATGATGTAACCAGAGCAACCACTTTGTCACTCTTCGGATGAAGGGTGGGACTGACCGAGGAAGGGGTTGGATCAGTCACTTTAGCACTCATCAAGGGAGGAGTGGGATCGACCGATGACAGAACTGGATCGACCACTTGGGTTTCATTCTCCAAGGGGAGAATGGGGTCAACGGGTGGAAATGGATCGACCGCTTGGGTTTGTGGTTCAATCGAGGAGGAAACTAGATTGACTACCTGATCAACCGGACTAACCAGGGATGGAGCTGGATTGACCATTCCATCAACTAACGATGGGTTGGGGGAAAGTTTAGGATGACCTTTTGGAAGTTTAAGTTTTTCCAAAAGAGAAGAAGCCTCGTCCATGCAAGGACAAAGGTGAGAGTAATGATCACCTTTGCATAAAATGCAAGGGAACTTGACAGTTTTCTTCTTCTTACCAACCTTAACATCACTAACTGACGGGGTATAATTGACATTACCGACAGAGGTCGATGATGCGGAGGACCACATTTCCAAGACCTTGGGAATACCAGGGCAATCCCTCAGAAAATGGTCACCCTTACAAAGACTGCAAGGGAATTTGGGTTTCGGATTCTTCATTTTAATCTTGTTGACCTCATCAACACTCCTAGTACTATTAATGGTAACTAGTTGCTTGGATCCAACATCTGATGTTGTTGGGGCCTTGGTCTTTTTTGGGCTCTTCTTCTTCTTCTCTTTCCATTTCTTCCTCTTCTGATCAACCTGGCGACTTGCTTTGGAGCTTTCGCTTGGCGAGGAAGGAGAAAGGGAAGGAGACGTAATGGGTGAAGAAGGAAAAAAGTCAACATGAGGTTGATGTGTGGGTGGTGTACTGACATCTAAAGTATTAGGTGCAGTTGAAACATTGGGAGGATTTGAGATCACCGGTGTGGGCAACAACCAAACTGGTAATCCGATGGTGAGTCCTGGAAGACTTAGTGTGGCAATATATGGAGGACCAAAGTTTCCAAAAGAAGGAAAGGTGTATGGTTCCCCAGGACAAGGGGTTCCTCCATTGGTACTCTCGGGATTCGATGCCATTAACACTAACTCGACCTAAGGTCTACTAAGTAACACAACCAACACACGCTATGAATCTATGAAGCAAACAATCAAACAAAACCTTCCTAGAATGAAACCACTAGTTGGTGATGAAATCCAACATCGCGAGACCAAAATAGGAAGGGGTGGGGATAGAGGGGGTGGATCAGTTACGTTGGCGACCTGCTTAACAGGATTTCACCTTGGTGCAAGCTTCCACGCAGTAATTGTGGATTTACCCTCCAAGGAGCCCGAGTGAGTTTGACCAACATCTGTTCCAGGTACAGTGAGACTTCCCTTCACCGTCACCTTGTGTGAGACCCTAAAGATTATGACTACTAAGGTCACCAATTCGCAGTCAGCCCCTGGGTGGGTACAGTCGATAGTCCAATCCGAACATATGGGCAGGATAACAAGTCCGAAATCAACTCAAGAGGCTCCCACACATAAATGTGGGTATACCCTCAAGTGACCCCCAATATATGATCTGACCACTACAAATAGTTGGGCCACGGAGGGATAATCTTCGTAACTTGCCCGAATGTGACCTTATGTGTAACCCTTGTGTGAGAGGGGGATCCCAGCAAGCCTATACGATAATTGGATTTCACTCTCCCTACCGCAAGATACTAAGTTTGTTTGATAGCTTTGGAAAGTTATCCTTTCAACCTATTCCAAATCCCTACACCTTAAACTAATGTAGGTTTGCTAACAAAGATGTAAAAAGTCTAATAAATTTTAGTTAAGCATTGATTTTTAAGGCTGTTGTTACTCAAAAGGAAAATGGCGTGGACCATATGGTGTTTTAACTGACTCGAAAGTTATGCAAAGATATGAAGATTCAATCTTTTCATTTCGATGAAAGCTATGCTACGAGAAGGAGAAAACATTCATCATTTCAGATGCACAATGTCCCAAAAATGCCCGAAAACATGCAATTCTGCTACTTCAAATGCAAGCTAGTTTCACTACCTAAAAGCAAGAATGCATATATGTTATTTGTTTGATTATTATGTATACAGAAAGTAAACACAAAACCTTCAATGTTCCATTACTTTCAATCAGGAGAAAGAGTCCTATGCAGATGCAAAAGACGCAAAGAAAAAGGCTACAAACAAAGCATGCACTCAAGGTAGTGAGAGCTGAAAGAAAAAAAGAAGAATATTGGTCTAACAAGAACTCAATCAAGGATCCTAAAACCAACAAGCATCTAAGGAGTACAATAAAATGCAGAGAAGAATCCAAAAAGAGATAGGGAGAAAGAGAAAATACCCAAATTGTCCCGACAAAACAAGCAGTTAGAAAAAGCAATTTTCACATTTCTAAAAAGGGTTTCAAGCTCCAATCAAGACAAGAGGGAGTTATAATCATCAAATACCGAAATCCAAATAAATTCACAAACCATTCACAAAGACTGGGTAAAGACTTCCACAAAACAGGTTGCAAAAAACTAATGAGAAAAAGGCAGAAAAACCTCAAGAAGGAGACTGGCGCTCCCCCAAAAGGGTACACAGAGCGTTATAACGCTCCCTGAAGCACTATAGGGGAGCACTGATGATAGACCAGTGCTATTATATGGCCTACAGGGGGGGCGTTGGTCCTCCCAGAAGCTCAGAAAAAGAGCCAAAAATTGCAAAAAATTCACCTAGAATGCATAAAAATTGGTGAAAATGTAAGTGAAGATGGGAGAATGCTAATGGATCATAAACAAACAGAAAAATTGATCTGAGAGGTGGTAAAATGGCAGGGACAAACCAAGTAAAGACAATCAGATTCCATCCCCAGTGGAGTCACCAATTTCTGTTGAAGGAAAATCTTCCTGCGGACAGGTAGATCTCCTCTTGAGAGCTAGACTCTTAACTCTTAAGACAGAAGATGTTTATCGTGGACACGGACTTCCTTTTAGATCTAGATAAAATAATGTGTGAGGAGGAAGGAGAAAATGAGTACCTTTTACCGGTGTTTGTCCCTGCACGGTCCGAGTTGGGCTCCAATCTTAAACTCCTCGATAAGCCCTATAGACAAACAAAAGTACAAACAACTTCCTACTCTATTGAGATTAGCTTAGAATAGATCTATCTATTAGAGACGAATTCATGTGAGATCAAACACAGAATTGAAAGGAACAGGCCAAGCATATTACATTAATGAGAACAACAATGAAGAAAACTTACAACCATAAATGTGAGTGCAGCAGCTTCATCAAGTTCCCCTTGTCCAAACCCTTGCTTAAACAGTCCACACGTAGAATGTTGATGCTCCAAATGACATACCACTCATGAGATCATAAGTTTGGTATAATTATCAATCTCCATTCCCCCTCCTCCATGGAAATCCCTCATTATATAAGATTTGGAGACTTAACCACCATGGAGAGAATCTCTCATTAGATCCACTAAGAAATGGATCTCTAAGATATTTAGGGAAAAAATATCTCTTAAGGATTTTGGGGAGGAAATATCTCTCAAGGATTTTAAGGAGGAAATTTTTCAACCATCCATGAGATCCTCCACCTTCGCTAAAAAATAAGAAACCAAATGTGAGGTGGATCCTCACACTTAGTTACTTTCTTTTTCATGAATATTAATAATAATTCATGTGCACTTGATTCTCTCACTTAATCAATTTCTTTTCATGAATATTAATAATAATTCATGTGCACTTAGTATTTCTTTGCCTTCATGTAATATATCCCTCCTCCACATTGACTAGGGATTGTGACATAGGTTATTCCATGGTTTCAAGGTGTATGCGACACTTATACGACACTTTATGACACTTAAGGCAAGGTACCTAGGTGTGCAAATTTCATGTGTATCAAACACTTTAAAATTTGATGATGTTGTTGGTGTTATACTTAGCAAGGAAATGCGATGGAAAAGTACAAGTAAGACATCAGGTGATGCGTTAAACATGGAGAACAGGGGAAGAAAAAAAGATAGAGGAAAGGGTTGAGGGAACGACGAGAATTCTAGGAAGGGTAGATCCAAATACATACTGGGAAAGATAGAGTGTTGGAATTTTGGGAATAAAGGACATCTGAAGAAAGATTGCAGAGCTCCAAAGAAACAAAGAGATGGACAACAGGAGAAAAATCAGGAAGAAAATGTAACAGGTGATGTGTTACAAGCTGATTTGATTCTTTCTATAGATAATATTTATGAGTCTTTGGTAGTAGATTCAGGGGCTTCATTTCATGCCACATCCCATAGGAAACATTTTCTATATTATGTTCAAGGTGATTTTGGACAGGTTCATTTGGGTGATGATGCACCATGCAATATTGTTGGAATGGGAAAGGTAAAAATAAAGCAAAGGAATGGAAACCAATGGTTGTTGAAAGAGGTAAGACATGTTCCAGATCTAAGAAAAAATCTAATTTCAACAGGGCAGTTGGCAAGTGAAGGTTGTATATCTATATTTATAGATAAGGCATGGAAGGTCACCAAAGGATCATTGGTGATAGAAAAAGGAGAGAAGGTAGGTATATTGTATTTATGTACTGGTAATATTGATTCTTCTATCTCTTTAGCTTCTACAGGAGTGGATACAACACTGTGGCATCATAGGCTTAGACACATGAGTGAGAAGGGGATGCAAATAATTCAAAAAAGAAAATTGTTGCCAAATATTAAACAAATTTATCTGGATTTATGTGAGCATTGTGTTTATGGAAAACAAAAGAGAGTCAGATTTCTCAAAGTCGAAAAATAAAAGAAGAGTGAAAGGTTAGAGCTTGTGCATACAGATGTATGGGGACCAACTCAAGTATCATCTCTTGGTGGCTCTCATTATTATGTTACTTTTATTGATGATGCAACTAGAAAAACTTGGGTTTATTGCTTTCGACAAAAATCTGATGTTTTCATACTTTTAAGAAATGGAAAGCTTTGGTTGAGAATGAGACAGGAAAAAGGTTGAAGTGTCTCAGATCAAACAATGGAGGTGAATATTGTAGCAAGGATTTGGATGATTATTGTTCATACCATGGGATTCGTAGAGAGAAGACAGTTCCAGGAACACCACAAGAAAATGGTGTGTCAGAAAGGATGAATAGGACAATCATGGAGTGTGCAAGGAGTATGAGATTGCATGGATGGTTTCCCTTACAGTTATGGGCAGATGTTATAGATATTGTTGTTTACTTAATAAACATAAGACCGTCAATCTCTTTGGATGGTAGAATTATAGAGGAGGCATGGACATGTACAAAGGTAAATATTCTTTTTTGAAGACTTTCGGTTGTGAAGCATTTGTCCATGTTGATAAAGAAAATAGAACAAAGCTTGAGGAAAAATCAAAGAAGTGTACCTTTATTGGATATGGTGTTAATGATTTTGGTTATCGCTTATGGGATTATGAAAATCACAAAATCATTAGGAGTAGAGATGTCATATTCAATGAGAAGGTCATGTACAAAGATCAGTTGCAAGGAAAGATACAAGAAAAAGAAAAATCAGAATAACAATGATTGATAAGATCACTGAAAAAGAAATTCCAAAGGTACAAAAAAATCAAAATGTACAACAAGAGAAGCAACAGGTACCTCAAACTTCTGCAAGTGTTGTTAGAATATATACCAGGTTAAGTACAACCCCTAAACAATACTCTCCTTCATTTTATTATTTATTGTTGACTGATTTTGGTGAACCAGAATGTTATGAAGAGTCAATGAAGGTAGACACTAAAATGAAGTGGGAGCAAGGCATGAAAGAGGAAATGGATTCCTTGGTAAATAACCATACTTGGGACTTGGTTCAATTTCTTGCAAGAAAAAGAGCATTGCAGAATAAATGGGTTTACAAGTTGAAGGAAGAAGATGGAGGAAAAAAACGGTACAAGGCTATATTTGTTGTAAAGGCGTTTGCACAAAAGAAAGGTATAGATTTTGATGAAATGTTTTCTCCTTTTGTTAATATGCCTTCAAGTAGGACTATTTTAAGTCTTGTGGCAGTAGAAGATTTTCATCTTGAACAGTTAGATGTAAAAACAAGTTTTCTCCATGGGGATTTGGAGGAAGAGATTTATATGCAATAGTCATAGGGATATGAGGTCAAAGGGAAGGAGAATTTGGTATGCAAGTTGAAGAAGAGATTGTATGGCCTAAAGCAAGCTCCAAGGAAGTGGTATTTGAATTTTGATAGGTTTATGACATACCAAGGTTATAGTAGATGTCATTCTGATCACTGTGTTTATTTAAAAGGCTGGAAAATTGAAGCTATATTATCTTGCTATTGTATGTAGATGACATGCTTGTTGCAGGATCTAACATGCAGGATATAAATGTGCTCAATAATAAATTAGCTAATTCATTTGCGATGAAGGATTTGGGTGTTGCAAAGAAAATCCTTGGTATGAGAATAACAAGAGGTGGTAAAATCGCAAATTGGCATTGTCTCAGAGTGAGTACATAGAGAAGTTGTTGGAGAGGTTTAGAATGCAGAATGCAAAACTAGTTAGTACACCTTTGGCTAACCATTTCAAATTAACTAAGGAAATGTGTCCCAAGACACATGAGGATATAGAAGACATGTCTAGGGTCCCTTATTCATCAACAGTTGGAAGCTTGATGTATGTGATGGTTTGCACAAGACTATATATTGCACATGTAGTGGGAGTTGTGAGTAGGTATATGAACAATCCAGGTAAAGAAAATTGGGAGGTAGTAAAGTGGATTCTCAGGTATTTGAGAAGTAATACTACTCATGCATTATGTTTTGGAGGTTCAAACATTGTTCTACATGGATATGTTGATTCAGATATGGAAGGTGATAAATATAGCAGGAGGAGCACCACAGGGTATGGTTTTACTGTAGGTGGAACAACAGTAAGTTGGATTTAGAAACTGCAAAAGGTTGTTGCACTTTCAACAACAAAAGAAAAGTATGTTGCTACTATAGCAAGTAAAGAAATTATTTGGTTACAAAGGTTTATGGAGGAATTGGGAAAGAAGTAGGAGAATAGCAAGTTGTACTGTGACAATGAGAGTGTCATTCATATTGCAAAGAACCCAACCTTCCATTCGAAGACTAAGCATATACAGCTCATGTATCATTTCATATGATCTGTCTTGGAAGATGGACATTTGAAGTTGGAAAAGATACATACTAGCTAGAATCCTACAGACATGTTAACAAAGGGAGTAACCAAGGAGAAACTNCATATTGCAAAGAACCCAACCTTCCATTCGAAGACTAAGCATATACAGCTCATGTATCATTTCATATGATCTGTCTTGGAAGATGGACATTTGAAGTTGGAAAAGATACATACTAGCTAGAATCCTACAGACATGTTAACAAAGGGAGTAACCAGGGAGAAACTGAGTTCCTGCTCAGTTTCAGTTGGTCTTCAAGCATGAAGGTGAAGATGAGAAATTTTCCAAGTCCAAGGTGGAGTATATTCTAGCAAGTACAACAACAGTGGAGTTGTTGTGATCAGTCTCCAAGGGGGAGATTGTTGGTTTTGGAGCCTAATTATCTTCTTGTTTCCTAGGTCTTTATTTTTAGCCGTGTTTATACCCCATGAAGACTATACACCCCTCCACGCAGGGGAGATTTCCCCCGCTACGGGGTTCGGGGGCGAAGCCCCCGAAGGAAAAATTGCCTTGTAAATGTATATTGTAATTTCATAGCAAATCTAGACTGTTCATTATAAGGTCGTAGACATGATGGTAGAAGTTATGTTAGGTTTTTCTTCCCTAGAAGGAAACCCTCTTTTAAGAGGGAAATGTATTGCAATTATGTATCATCATGAATATTGTATTCTGAGAGAGGAGATCGTGAGAGAAAGAAGAGGAAGTTACAATGGGTGTGTTGTAGGTTGTATCCCTTCATTTGTTGGATAATAAAAAGGAAGGACCTAGCAATTTCTTTGGTGGACGTAGCCCACACTGGGTGAACCACGTATATATGTGTCTCTATTGTATTTTGTATCTTCTATGTTTTATTTCTGCATTTGTTTTTTATTTTATTGCTTTGCGATCCTGTTTTTATAAAACCTGGACTGTTCACCTAATTGGGCCATTCCTCTGGCACTAATCATAGTGCAACCTGGAGAGAATGATTTTTCCCTAGGGAATGACTGCCTGAACCATTTCCTATGGAAATGAATGTCCTACACCAACCTCCTGAATGGACCATTCTTTGAAACTGCTCACAATTGTGAACTTCGAAAGAATGACTTCCCAACGAGGCAGACCATTCTACTTGACCACTACTTAGAGTGACTGCCAAGAAGAATGAGTGTCCTAGACCATTCCCACACATTGGCCACAAGGGGAACCACTGTCTATGGTACATCAACAATCTATTGGACCATTTTCATTACGAAAATGGTTGTCCGATCTGGACCATTTTCGAAACTAGAAAATGACTGTCCGTAAGAAATCTCAAACCACTTTTTGGACTAGAAAAGAACTGCCCAACCTAGACCATTTTATGAAATGGAAAATGACTCTCCATAAATCAATAAAATATCATTGCTCCCTCCCAACCTGGGAGTAATCACTTCCTTTTTCAATAAAGAAGTTGTCTCCAAGAGCCCCAACTTGTCCCTTAAGTACGCAAACTTTTCATCTTGGACATAGGCTTTACCAAAATATATGTTAACTGCTCATATGTGGAGATATACTAGAGAACCACTTCTCCCCTCTGGACTTTATCACAGAGAATATAATGCTTGATCTCAATGTGCTTCAACCTATCATGGAACACCGGGTTCTCTGAAAGCTTCGCATAGCTTTGATCATCACAATATATCATGGTCGAATTCAGCACATGATCAGATAGTCCAAGAACCAACTTATGGAGCCACACTGCTTCTGTACAAGCATCACAAGATGCAATATACTCTGCTTCTGCAGTGCCGAGTGCAACAAACTTATGTTTACTTCCATCCCATGACATTGTGGAAAAGCTCAAACTTAAACATATCCAAGTAGCACTTCTTCTGTCATCTTCACTCCCTACCCAATCCATGCAACTGTATATAATAACTCAAACGTCCCACAAGGCAAATATCCGATTGAGTATTCTCCAAATACATTAACAAGAAAATCAATTGTCAATACATAGATGGGTCTACTGAATCAGAGTCTCTCAACTTCTTCAAATTTTTCATCATGGGAGTTTTCCATGGATTTGCAATCCATCATCTTGAACTTCTAAAGAACCATTTCAATATATGTCTCTGTAATAGGAATTTTTCACCACGCTTTTGTTGTACATGTGAGGCTATGCACCAAGTTTTCTTGAATCCATAAAAGGTCTTCTTCCATATGCATACAAGGGTCTTTTTCTAGTATACCTCAAAACCTTAAGGTTGCTCTACATGCACTTCTTCTTCAATTACTTCATTGAGAAGAACAATCTTTACATTCATTTGATGTAAACTCCAACCCATGGATACTGCAGGAGATATAATGGATCAAGTAGAGGTATGTCTGGTTATTGGAACAAGCTATGATCATAGTCTTCTCCCTCCTTCTGGGATAACCCTCTAGCCCTGAGTCTTTCCTTGTATCTATCAATGCTCAAGTCTTTTTCACAATTTCTCACATACATTGTTCTTCATCAAAACTTCCTTCCATTCCTTTTGCTTGACTGCTTGTAGTGGATTCAAATTAGTTCAATTGGTTGTTCTGACTTTTTCTTTCTTTCTTGGAATCTTCTATAGATTACATGCCCTTCTTTTCTAAAGGCTCCACCCTTCCGTCATAGGAACATAAATGTAGATGGACAACCAAGGATATTCAAGGCTTCTTTTCAAAGAAGACTTCTTCTAGAGTCAAGCTGAACACATGTTTCTTATTATGGTTACTACTTCCAATGAAGAACATGGACATATACTTCATGGTATTCACAGATTATTCAATGGATCATATCGTTGGGGATTAGGTCCCTCCTAATCCCAACTTCATGCATGAATGATAAATATGCATGCTCTTATTTTGGAATTTTGTGATCATCTCCCTCCATCTGAGAGAGTCCATGATTTCATCTATTGCATCTCTCTTTGCTTTCTGCAAAGTATCACAAGTCTGTTCTGGTTTCCTTTTGATTACTGACTTCCTTCGAGTCTAACTCCTCTGAGTCTCTTTAAGTTTGTTTCTATTTGTTCTGATTGTTGCCCATATGGAAGTTGTGTCATCCTTATAAACTTCTTCTATGACAGCTTCCGCAAGGATTGTTCTTCAAACATATTTCACAAGGGTACCTACCCAGAACAAGAATAAAAAGAGAAAACAAGAAATATCTATCTAGAGGAGATGTTACTTCAACTTGCGAACAAGTACAATATAATAAGTATCTATCTATCTATATCAATAGTATTCATATGCAGTCAAGTATTCCTAGCAATAATAGAATATTTCAAAGACTTCTTTCACAATTTGTACTATAGCAACTATCACCCTTGATATACACAAATTTGAAGCTTAACAATTTAATCAAACCTGGAACCTGAAGCCTCAACTGCGATGGAGGGTGCACTTGTTCCTTTGAATGCACTGAATCCAAGATTATAGCTTGGACAAGGTCTCTAATACTTTTCTTGCAAACACACTCATGTTTTGCTAGATGATATAACTTAGATAGCACATACAAGTGCATATCTTTGAAACCTTGTAGCATCATCCAACTTGTCTTCCAATCTGAAACTAGATGCCATCTTGACAAGAAGAGATTAGATTCAATGATTAGAACAAGCTAGAAACTCTAAAATTTCAACTTTTACCACATAATCAATTTTGACCAAAAGTCAACCTTTTGTCTTTGACTTTGACCAATCAACCTTTTACTTTGACTTTGATCAAAAATTAAAACCTGACATTTTTTCCAGCTGAGGGTACCAAGAGGTGCGCTAGGCTAGGGCACAGTAGGATGTCAAGAAATTAGGTCAAACATTTCATCAGAAGTGCTCAAACACAAGGGTTAGGGTTTGTTGCAGTTACATAATTAGAAAACCTAGCTGCAACTGTAACTGGGGCCATAACGAGCTTAACAAATAACTTCTCAATATATCTTCCAGTGGTTAGAATATTTGAAGATAGTGTGGACCCATAACCTGTTAGAATGAAAGAGATGTGCTCATTTTTCCATAGACAATATAACAATATTGTCACCCAATCATAGGCACAAAGGTCACCCCCAAGTACCTTAACCTTGACAGAAAAAATAATTCCAGTAGCATACTAATAGCCAACCAAGGCTAATGCATCTTTTTCCAAGGGAAGCGCACCAAGCAAGAATAACCATAAACCAAGAAGAAAGTCCAAACCATAACCAAGAGACCAAGTCCAACCAAAAGCCAAAATCCCAGTTGCAGTAGTTGCAGCTGCATTCCCTCTCCAAACTTGCACACCACTAGTCTTATGCAGTTGTGAGTGAATGAGTCTCAAATGAGCTCTAGCGCTCTCTATTTACACTGCTCTATCTCACTTGACTGGACCGACTTCTCTTTCTGGAGGCTAATAACTCAATATTAAATATTCTCTTGAGTCGACTTGTCTTCTAAGGTTATTATCCAATGTTTTAGGGTTTCTCTTGCTTCCTGAAATATTCTAGTCTCGTCAAAGGGTAGATGTAGAAGTTAATACCTCCTACATCTACCATAATATCTACACTTTTCACATACTTTAAAAAAAATACTCATTACTAAGTCCAGTACCCTTAATATCTATGTGTTTTGGAATTGTTTTTACGATATAAATACCTCTCCCTTTTTATTACCTTTAGATTACCCATTTGATTTTAAAAAAATGGGCGAGAGTTGGAAAAACTAAAACTATCAAATGTGTTTTATATATTTTTTAATATTGTGAAACAATTGGATTATAACATATTTTTTTATTAAGATTAATATATAATTAAAAACCCCTCAAATCAAGTGTTAGAGAGGTGAAGTGACGACCCTGCCACCTAGGAGATGTAGGGCATTCAACATTTGCATGATAGTTTTAACACCCAGGGAGGAAGGTGTGTCCCATCATCGTGAGTTGGTTGATCGTGGGACAATACATAACGTTTATTGTTTGAGCAAGAGGATGAGGGAAATATATGGATGGTATGTATACTGGAGGAGAGAGGCGTACTATCACATTTATACTAATCATACCATGAATTCGAATGAGCACCAACACTAGAGAGTGATTATGGCTTAAGGTGGCATTGGAATTTATAAGGAGCGAGCCAAAAATGAAATTGAGGCATGTGCAGACTCCTCTATTTTTCCTCTATAGAAGCAATGTCTGAGTAAGTTTGTTTCAATTATGGTTATTGTTTTTATGTTGGTGTTTTTATTGTCTATAGTTTTGGGGTTTGTTTTGGGGTGGCATTCCTCATAGCTGCAAGGTGAGTAATGCTCCCTTCTCAATGGTTGCCTCCCTGTTGAGAGCCCAGTCACATTTCCATGACAAAGTTGGCCCCTCTTCTCAAGCAATTGGTGGACATGGGGGAGAGGTTGTAACTCTTGGAACAAGTGCGGGCATTGATGGGAAAGTGAGAGTGGATGAAAACATAAATCCAAGCAAGAAGTGTGGTGCAACAATAGTTTCAAGGAATTTACATAAGTTGTTTGGGGTCTACGCTATGTGGAGTTTGGAAGCGGTCAAGTGAAAAATGCAACAAGTGATGGACTCAAAAAATAGCGATGGACACTCAACTAACTCTGAGAAGCCCAATTTAGCTAAGCTAAGGCCTATAAGGAAATTAAATCGGGTCTAAGACACAGGATAAAGGAAAAGAGAAACTCGAGTATAAGGGAACATGGGTGGAGAGGAGTGCTTTGTTAGCTCATAAGAGTTACTATGATAAGACTCCTAAAAACATTCAGGAGGAAGTCGAGGACCTAATGGGAAATGTTAAAATTAAAATGATTCTAACCTCCAAACAGACCATTGAAGATGAGTTGCAGAGCTAGGTGGTGGACACATGATTCTCTCGTTCATGGGACACGAAGGCTTTTAGAGAAAAATAATTTTATTGGATGGCAAAGACCTTGGTTGCCACCACTCTGGAACAACAAGAGCTTCAACAACCAAAGGTCAAAGATAGGGTTCTGAGGCTTGAGGCCAAGTTCATTTTTTTTCTTTTTTTCTGTCAATTGGTGTTCAGACTGAGC
>JASDQU010790073.1:255045-266950 GCA_032191745.1 Picea mariana | reverse complement strand
AACGAATGTCATTAATCTGTACTGAACCGATGTAATGAACCTTGTTAACGTTGTCCCTCTTCATATTAACCTCTAGTGTGTGAGATGTGACCCGACGTCTCTCCATGTGGTGTGTTGGAGGGCGTGAATTCACCACGCATGGGTTCCTCTAGCCAAGTGGTTGGCATTACTCGCTCCACTAACACCCCATCCAGGGGAAAAATAAACCCTATGTATATCACCTTTCATAAGATTACTAATTATTTTTCAAATTTCGAAAGTTATATTTCATTATTTTATATAAATTTAAAATTTTAAATCTATTTTAATTTTAGATTTATTAAATATTAAGAGAAATTAATTAATTTAACATAAATTTTTAAAAATATAAAATCTATCAAAAGATTTCCTTGATCAAAAATTAAAAAGAATCTAGGCTGATTTATGTATCCCACCAACTCCAACTTCACTTATAACGATATCAAAGATCATCTTGACTCGACAAGTATCGTATACGTAGATACGAAGTTTTCACCCAAACTTATACATGTGGCTTATTTCCCCAACTTTTCCAAATGAACAGAGACGCTCTGTCTCCAGTTAGATTCGAACCTGTAACGAGTAACCGCGACCGTTTAAAAAGGGACAGGAAGCACGATCACTTGCTTTGAATATCCCACCTACACAGCAGAGGTTTTTCCTTTGCCCATATGGGATAAAATACTTGATACACCACGCAAACGTAAAATTAATCGCATATCCCCTACTAATGCAATGGAATCACCTAACTATTAACCTACCTCTTAACTATGACAATTCGGATTTGAAAGATTTATCCAAATAAGCAGAATATATCGGTAATAACAATGAGCTCTTGAGCATGCAAGCACTGGCCATGCCATATAAGATAGCCCTGTATTTGTCATTTCTTTCAGCAAGCAATTCAGACGGATTCTTCAAAAACCCTTCTCTGGTTTCCATTCCCTAAGATTTCGGCAGCAATGGCTTTCGCTTCAGCGAGCATTTCTGTGGTTCGGGTCGCAGCAGCGCCATCATGGAACCAAAAACAGGTATGCAATTGTTTTTCTTCTGTTATTCCCACTAACAAGGATTCGTGTTATGTTACCTGATCTGGATTTCATTCTCTTTATGCATCCCTGTGTGTCCTGTAAGTGTATTGCGAAGAGTCCTTATTTTACTGGATTTGGTCTTCATTCTCTTTATGCATCCGTGTGTGCTCTGTAAATGTATTGTGAAGAGTTCTTATTTTCCTGGATCTGGGTTTCATTCTCTTTATGCTTCCCCTTTTTTTTGGTTTCAATGAAAAAATCACCAAACAAAAAAGAGAGGCACTGAGGCCTCCTATCGTCTACAGATCTCAAAATTTAGCTTCAAATTCTTCTACTTATTAAAAAATAGACTGCTTAAACACAAGCAAAAAAGGCCACACAACATGGCTCGACTAAGCCCAGATACAAAATATCTGCCTTTTTAGATTCACTGAAGCTGCTCCAGATATTAATGTCTTCAGTTATTAAGCACCTGGTGGCCTTCTTTTTACTGCCGATCTACCTCTCTGTCCCAAAAAATGAGCCATTTACGGTCCTGAGCATATTAGAAAACAGAGCTTAAATTCATATCACCTAAACGTACTTAAATACAAGCAAAAATAGGCATCATAACATGGCTCAACTAGGTCCACACACAAAAAGTCTGCCATTTTCAGAATCGATGAAGCTGCTTCAGGTATAATTGTCTTCAGTTATTGGGACAAGACCGTCTCTGGATTCTTCAAGACAATCTGGTTTCGTATTCTAAATATACGTGATAGGTTGTTAAAATGGTTGTTAATATTCTCTCTCTAGTTAGATAATTACAAAGATAGTAACTGTATACAAGAAAGTAGGCTTAATGTAATCATGTAAGTGTGTTACTTTTTTCCCTTGGAAAAAAGTAACCAAGAACGCAGGTAATTTGTTGGGGGCTTTTGCTTGGCTCAATCAAAGAAGCCTCGTGGGTGTCTCGTCTTAGGTCTATCAACAGATCCCTAATTTGCCTTGGCACTCCATCCTCCAGCACCTCTATACAACCTTAAAATATACCATAGACCTGTGAGTACATTTGAAAGCCAAGGTTGGCTTCTGGATGTCATTAAATAAGCCATCATTACGGGAAATCCAGATACCCCACAGAATTAAACAAGGTCACTCTAAAAGCTTTTAACTCCTTTCTAGACCATTTTCCCAGATATTGCTCCATGGATTTACCATTCCAGACATTAGAGATACCAGTCAGCTTCTCAGCATCCTTCCAAATTTGACTAGCGTAAGGACGGTGAATCATCAAATGACCAATATCTTCCTCAGCTTCCCTGCGCAAATATCATATACTTGGGCCACTCTTAGGCCTTTTTGAATCATATCCCATGTCAGTACCCTATTTTTAAGTGCCAATCATAAGAATACCTTGGTTTTTTTGGGGCTTTTATTTTCCATATTTTTTCCCACTACTAGGCCTCTGCTTGTTCATCAACTGAAATCTATACTTTGTATCCAATCCTAGCAGAATACATCCCTGATGCCTTGTCTTGTGCCCATGCCAATGAGTCAGCCTCATCCTTAATTCTTACGTGACTCTTTCTTAACTCTGCTGTCAGTAGATTCCACTTATCTCTTTTTCCCCCTCTAACTCAAGTGACTCTGCTGATCTCCATCTCTGTGACCAGATAGATGCTGTGAAAATATCCTCTGCTTGATTTAAATAATACAAACCTTGACCTTGTAAGTGTCCTGTGTCTTCTAGAGGTAATAAGATTGCATTCCCACACCCCAGAATTGAATCCTCTGCTTGTTCATCAACTGAAATCAATACTTTGTATCCAAGCCCAGCAGAATACATCCCTGATGCCTTGTCTCGTGCCCATGCCAATGAGTCAGTCTCATCCTTAATTCTTACGTGACTCTTTCTTAACTATGCCGTCAGTAGATTCCACCTATCTTTTTTTCCCCCTCTAACTCAAGTGACTCTGCTGATCTCCATCCTTGTGACCAGATAGATGCTGTGAAAATATCCTCTGCTTGATTTAAATAATACAAAAGTTGACCTTGTAAGTGTCTTGTGTCCTCTAGAGGTAATAGATTGCATTCCCACACCCCAGAATTGAATCAGCTCCCAGTCTAACTTGGGTGACACTACCAACCCTCCATTACAAATTATTTCCAACAATAGGAAATGCCAAAGTTAAAGCCTTCTACCGACTGGACACATTTTTTATGTTCTTCCTGGGATTCCTAATCCAGTTGATGAAAGATCTAGGGGCGATATACTTCTGTTCAATAACTATTCTCCAAAGACCATCTTTAGTCAACAAGTTCCACAAAATTTTTGCAGCAAGTGATTTCCCAAACATATGCATGTGCTTTAAACCCCACCCTTCCATATCATTTAGCTTAGCAATATCTACCCAATTAGCCAGATGAATCCCTTGTGCATCCTGCTGTCAATTTTTAGCATCTAATTTCAGCTCGGAAAATTACTTCCTAGTGACTTCAAACAGTAAACCCTAGGACTGTTATCACTGAATAATTTTACACTGAAATTATGACAGAAAATTACAGCTGAAACATAAAGATCAGAGAGAAACCATCCATGCACAAGAGACACAAATTTCTGTTTTGTAAACTTTTCAGATTTAGATTTTCTGAGGGAAAAATCAGCTTTCTGAGCAAATTCACAAAATCAACAAATCTGAGGACAAGAAATCAGTCCTTGCAAAATTACAAATCAGCAAAATTTACGGAAATTTCCGTTACTTGCAAACCTGTTCCAGCAAACCTGTATGACATGTTGACGTCAGCTGTACGGACTGTATGGACTGTTGATGTCAGCCTGTATGGCCCTGCAACTACCCAAAAAATCTCGCACGTGTGGCTTGCTTGCTTCCTTCACACGTGCGACCTGTCCGTACCACACGTGTGGCCCGTCTGTACTGTTTTTTCCCCACACGTGTGGTTGTACGACCTATTCACACCATAGTTTTTAAAATTGGAACCGGACATCGAACCGATCACCTATCAACTTGGACATCGAACCGGAACCGGATCGACTCAGATCGGTTTGATTTCAACGGCTCGATTCAATAAAAAATACATTAAATAATTAAATTTGAATGAAATTTTTTATTTTAAAGCTTTCAAACCATGATTCCAAACCATTAAAGACAAAATATGCAAAGTTTGCTAATCTATATACCATGTGAGGGTGTATATATCAAAATGTCACTTAGTGCAATACATATCGACAACAAAATATATAATCAGTGAGGCTCTAAATGGCCTCTACAGTCCATAATGCCCAGGTAGCCCCTTCCTTGGACACCGAATGGCAAGTTTCCTATGTTGGCCCTTGCAATTTCTGAAGCAGAGAAGCCTCTGGAAGAACAACAATAGAGTAATGATGGTTGGGAATTCACTATTCCCAAGCCTGAACCGCAAACCAAAGGCTGAGAAGGGCCATCTAACAATGATAAAGATGACCAACCCCCTGCATCTGTAATGGTTTCTGCTGCTGCAAATTTTTTATGTTTTTATGATGATTAATTATGGACTTTGGTTCCAATGGTCGCCAGCATGGCAAATTAATGTTCTTGGACTTGGATATTCTTTTGTTCCTCATGTTCAAAGTAGACAATTGCCATACCAACTCATTTGAGGAGGATATTTGAAATTTCATTTTCAAGTTTTACCAGAAACTTGAAATTTCATATTCTTCCTTCTTACCCGATGATAAGCCCATTCTCATTGAGGATGAGCTCTACAAGGTCTCCATAGTGCTCACTGGCTAATGGTGTTAGATAAATCTGTCATTATTTGCTATAATAGTTTCATTGTGCTCATCCCAGCTGGAACCTCATGTTTGATATCGATCGGTTTGATATTGAACCGAATTCAAATCGACTGGTTCGATAGGTTTGATATCGAACCGGATTCAATTCGGTTGGTTTGATACCAAACCGGGCACTGGGCCGGGTTGAAGGCCGAGTCGATTTAGTGACCTATCAACTCAGCCGGTTTGGCGGTTTGATAACGACCCAGTCCGTTTTTAAAAACTAGGCTTCATACGTGTGGCCTGATTCACATGTGCAGCCTGCACCTTCCTCTCACACGTGCAACTGTCTTTCTTTCTCCTATCACATGTGTGACCTTTCTCCTTGGCTGAAAACAAAAAATCAGAAAGTCCAAGAAACCCTAGGCCAGATTTGCCAAAGTGCAGAATTTCCTTGCTGAAATTTTCACCCCAATCTCCTTGGCACAAGTGCTCACTCACTTATACTAACTACATAATGTCACAATGAGATGTCCTTCACATTGCCTCTCCTTATATAGGACTCTAATGAGTGAGTTTAGGAACCCCTTCTAAACTCAACATTAAATTAGAATTGTTTATTCACACATGTGGGTGTGAAGCCCCAACACAAGCCTCCAACACCAATTCCAAGCCCCAACTCCAATCCAAAAGGGTTTTCACCAAAATGAAAATGCAATGTGGGTGTCAACGAAGATTCTCACATGCCCGACACCAAGTCCATGTGAGAATACCTGCCCGAAGCTACAAAACATCAACACCTGCTTTCCTCTCCATAAGCATATAGAAGCATACTTTCCTAAATCTTTCCAACACTTCCTTCGGAATGGATGTTGTGAATGCCAATACATGGGAATTGCTTCTGGAACAAAGTTAACCAAAGTTAATCTTCCACCCTTTGAGAGTCATTTGTAATTCTATGGGGAAACATAGTGACTAATCTTTGAACCACTTCCTCTCTCAACCTACAACAACAGAATGAGGGTTTTTGGCCATTTACCTCCATCCCAGCGGCCATACAGAATATATTTAGTATCTCCTTACCCTTTATTGATTCCCTCTCAGTTCCATTTAAAAATAACAAAATATCATCTACAAATAAAAGGTGGGTTAAGAGGATTGAGCCTATTTTTATACCTTGTAAGCTTCCTCTCCTTTTTGCTTCCATGACAGCACTACCTAACCCTTCAACTACCAAGAGAAACAAGGGGGATGGGGACAACCTTGCCTCAATCCTCTAGATGGTTGTTATCCCCCTTGAGGTCATATCAATGGCTTGAAGAAATTTGGAGGTGCCCCATTTATATCAGTAAAGCAAAATTCACATGACACACAAGCCATGATCCAATTGACCACAGAGAGATTCTAACTAACATGAATCAAAATTAATCTCAAGTACAACCAATTTGTTCTGCCATAGGCCTTTGATAGATCCATCTTAATCACCATCCCTGATTTCTTTTTACTTTTCATATAGTGAAGATCTTCCTGTGTTGAACCAATGGCTTCATCTTTTTTTCGCAGAAAAAATCGTAATTTTATTAATAGTCATAATAAGATTACATTCCGTATATATGTAGCATATTCTAAAATGCTGAACAATGGCTTCATCTATTTGCCTACCTTCCAAAAAACCAAACTGTTCTGATGATATCACCCTTGAGAATCATTGAATCTTACTACTAACACTTTTGCTATGATTTTGTAAATACAGTTGCAAAGTGAGATGGGTCTGTAGTCATCAAAAGAATTTGTTTTTTCTATCTTTTGAATGAGTGCAATGAATGTTGAATTAAAGCACCTTGGCATTCTACCAAAACTTTTCACTTCCTCAATCACCCTTAACAAATCTTCCTCAGCCAGCTCATAAAAACCAAGAAAAAACTCAATAGTCCATCCAGCAGGGTGTGGACTTTTGTCTTTTTTGAATGAAGATAGAACAATCCTTAGCTCCTCCTAGGAAACTTCCTCTAAATGGTYCGCATTATGTTCTGTCACAAATCTAGGAAAATAAGAAGCCAGTTTGACAAATGTTGCAATATTTGCATGGTTAGTAGGCTCCTTTCTTATAATATGTTGAAAATGCCTAACCCTTACTCTAGCTATCTCCCCATGACTTCTTACCGATATCCCTTCCTCATCCTTCATTTCCCATATAGTGTTCTTCTTTTTCCTATGATTTGCGAAATGATGAAAAAAATTGGTGTTCTCGTCACCTTTTTCAAGTTAGAATGTGCTGCTCTTCAATCTCCATTCAACTTCTCTATACTTACTTGGGGGTACAATTTTCAGGGCCTCGCTTCAGTCCAAGACATGCTATTCAGCCTCGGGTTAACAAGGGTTACAAATCCTTAGTAGTTCTTGAGAGGCAGTGCTTTCAGCACTATTTTCAAGACATACTGTCCAAGATGTCCCTCATGGATACCCTTACCGGCCCACAGTATTTTATGGCTCAGAGGTTTGGGGGCCTTGTTTTCTAGAGTCTAATTGGGCTTTGACTAAGAGAGTGCAAACCCTTCTCCTTCGATGCATCATTAGATATAAGTAGGCAATAGTAGAGTTCAGTGCCCAACCCTTTCGGCTTGAGATCGTGTTCAACTTTGTTTTACTTTTGCATTTCATTTAGAGTTTCGTCGACTTGACGAAGGGTCAGGACTGATATCCATACTTAGCCTATCATTCATCGGAGTCCATTGCTATATCTAGCCCTTAGGGTCGTACTCATTGTTGGTTTGTAGGGGTCTTAGATCTCTTGGAGTCAGTTGGTATTTCGATGGACTGTCTTCCTTTGTTCATATACTCCCGGGATGTGCCTGGCCATCTCTTACCTACTAGGCCCCTTGTCTCCACTCTTCTATACTCTAGCCACATCCCACCCATCAGATCGCTTCCTTTTTTAGGGTGCTCTTGAGTAGGGGCACCAAGTAGTAGATAGATAGAGATGGATGCAGATTAGTGAGGACACGGGGCACTACTACTTCCGTGAGGCCCCAACGACGTTGCCACAGTAGACCTCATATCAGCAAACATACCGGTCGCCAGATGATATCTTCCAGACCATAGTGACGGGTTCTTCCTTCTAGGCAACAACACAATACTCAGTCTAGCTCCTCTTTCGATTCTTCTTCCGGGAAGACATCTATTTTGAGTTTCCTCCGTTTGGTCTCAGATGTTAGGAGAGATGGTACCAGTGGACCAGGGTAGCCTCGTACCACTAGCACCATAGAATCTAGATCCACTCAGCTTGTACATCTCTCTCTTGGATCCCCTGTCCATCTTTGTAGTTGGCTTTCTAGGGTTTAGTTTAGACTTCTATTCTATTTTACTTCCTACTTCTGGCTTTTATATAGGAGTTGTTTTAGTGCTCCTGCTTTGTATAGACATCATTGTACCTAACAGTCCCATTGACCTACTTTAGTGGTCATTTGTCGGACTTTAATACATTTATCTTATCTTATCTAGAATTTGTTTATGGATTATATGGCCCAGCGACCTGTCTACACTATCCACAAATCCTTCCTTAACATCGATTTCCACAAAATATTTGTCAACTGTCCTGAATACACTACCTTTAAAGAAGGAATCCACCATAAGGAGCTTACCCAACTCATTCCGTAACTGCTCCAGAAATTTTTCAGTCCAGAACTCCAATGGAAGCCCTGGAGCTTTGACCTAGATCAGGATTTTGGAGTCTGATTCTATTCTCGGATCGAAGCTGCATGCCAGGGCTTCAAGGACAGAAATGAAGAATCCCAAACTCAACTGCCATTTAGTATTTTATTGGCATCCTCTTTAGATCAAAGAGAAAGCTAAGCCAACGTCTGGACATGATGTAATAAATTGGACCATATCCTATTATTCGCTTTTAGAATTGTTGCATCCAAAAATTTAGTGTTTCTGTTGCTGTATGCCTCCTAAATTGTTTTCCAATCAGAGCTTTCCCGAAGAATTCCAAAACTTGAGCTACCCCCAAGTCTTCTCCCACAACCATATTTACCTTTGCTTCTTTTCTCCTTATCACCCTCCTTCTCTTCCTATTGCCCTTACTATCATGAGACTCTGTATCGATCTCCTTCCCCTTAAGACCTCCACAGAGACCCCCAATCCAGGTTGGCACCAATAAACCCTAGTCCTCTAATCAGATCAGTAGAAGATTTGTTAGTATATATAAACTCTCGACCTTGGTTCAAGGAGATCCACACACCTGAGATGAAACCACCCTAAGACTAGTAGACTCTGAATGACAAGATGTCTTTACAGATCTCAAACTATTGTCCTCCAAACCAAGAGATTGTAATTCTTTCTGTACTGGCTACGAGGTATCTCCCTTTCCCACTTGAGACGGAATGCCTGGAGTGTTACGATACCCGTCAATACCTTTGATAAAACAATCTTCCCCAAAATTTGAAACCACATGTTCTATCTTCGGCCTTTTTCCCGTTGTACCTGGACCATTATTAGATCTGAGAACATGATGGAGAATGATGTACTTCTATCGCATCCACTTTGGCATCGCAACCTAAAGTTGCTTTACCATTTGAAGTAGTTTCAGAGTGTTTTTAGGATAATATCTGTTGCTTTTCTGTTTTCATTATCTATGCATATTATTTGT
Source organism: Picea mariana (assembly GCA_032191745.1). Classification (NCBI taxonomy): domain Eukaryota; kingdom Viridiplantae; phylum Streptophyta; class Pinopsida; order Pinales; family Pinaceae; genus Picea; species Picea mariana. The sequence goes on along the minus strand of JASDQU010790073.1, from coordinate 257,496 downwards.
ATCTTGAGAATGCAGAATGCGTGCTATTCTATTAACAGCCTATATTTTATTTGTCGGTTGTGCAGGTTGTCCCCAGATTCTCTGGACTCAAGGCAGTATCATTTGGACAACAAAGATTTGATTTTCCATCGTTTCAATCTTCACAATGCACTTCTGGTGCTCTGAAAGTAGTTTGTGCGGTATAGTTTCTTTTCCCATCACAAGCTGTAATTGGAATCTTCCATAGTTCTTGCAAAATAGCCTTGTTAAGGTCTTTATTTTCAAGTATTGTCTGTTTCTGTGACACTTTTTTGTTGGCATAAGTATTTTGGTTGCTATCATATTTGAACCCCAAAGGTAAATATTCATCTTACATTTGTGATCTTGTATGCTTTCTGATCACTTGTTTTTTGAACAGGCCAAGCCAGAGACTCTCAGCAAAGTGTGCGATATTGTGAAGAGTCAGTTAGCATTATCAGATGATAAGCCTTTGACTCCCGAATCCAAATTTTCTGATCTGGGTGCCGATTCTCTTGATACGGTAATATTGGTTATACCTATGACTTTCATGGTAACTTCTCATTGTGGGTTTGGGCTTACATCATATCCTGTACTTTCAGGTAGAGATAGTAATGGCTCTTGAGGAGGAATTTAAAATCAGTGTCGAAGAAGAAAATGCTGGGAACATTACAACTGTGCAGGAAGCAGCTGATTTGATAGAAAGGCTTTCCGGGGTGGAAGGTTCTGCAGCTCAGGCGGTTAAGTCCTGAATGGTGCATGCATGTTACTAAAAGGCTGTCCAAAATTCAAATGCACATCTAACGTCATCTGGTCGTCATTGTGGCTTTTTTCTGGATCCAGTGCACAATGTGTTGGGCCATCCCTGAAGAATAATCCATTCCCCTTCTGAACCTATTGATAATTAAGAACATTTCAACTGTCTAGTTAATTGATAGTTTTATTTCCCCATGTGGGTTAGCTTATTATTGTTAGTCACTCTTTTCAAAGGCAATAGTGAAGTGAAATTTAGTACTTAAATTTGGTGGCAATGATATTGTGTTTACTCGAGTTGCGATGAATCTTTTTTGAATCGGAAATTTTAGTTTTATTTGTGTCGAAATAACTTTATTTGGAAAGTGAGTACCTCACTAAGACACTGATTTGGTCTTTTGGTATGGACTCATTCACAACTACAAAGGGCTGGTTAACATTTCTTTCAATTTTTTCTATGGAAAAGGAACTGTCGTACATTTGTGCTATAATCAAAGTCTTGAATGATCTAACTGTTGGTTGGATCGAAGTCTCTAGTAATTATTCTTTTTCTTTTTCTCAGAGGAAAAAAGTGTAGAGTACTTATGTACAGCTTGACAGCCTCCAAACTCATACATCAAAGCATGTTCAGAATAACAGTCCTTAGAGCAACGGTTGACAGGAGCAAGAGATAGCAGTTCCTTTACATGTTCATATCAAAATGATAACTAGTGAGGACTGTTAATGAGTAACAGTACACCTCACCTGTAGAGTAAACTAAAAACAAAGAAAACTTTCCTAGAATCTCAGGGCTGTTCATCAGAACAGTTTCACCTCAAGTCTCTCAGAGGCCAGAAAAGTTGTCTAGACTGAGCTGTGGAGACTCCCTCCACGTGCTCTATCTGTATATGCTTGGTTCCGTGTGTACGACTGCTTTTGCTAGTAGATCTGCATCAGTGTTCAGCTCCCTATAGGTATGTGTGAAGGAGATTTGACGATATCTTGAGTTCTTTTACCTGGTTGTTCTTATGCTCGCCTTATGAAGAATGCTTGTAGATTGTCAGGACCCCTGTAGCCATCCTATTATGACTTTTAAATCACCATATATATCCAAGACTCTAATTCCAGTATCGCAGGCCAGATCAAGTGTGCTGGCTGCGGGAAGTTCTGCTCTGTTGTTTGTGGCCATAGTTTGAAGAGTATTTTATCATGGTAAGGAAGCAGAAGCCCGCCACCTGCACCACTGCGGCCTAGGTTGTCCTGTGAGGCTCCATTGAAATATGCCCTTGTGTTTNTATGTGTGAAGGAGATTTGACGATATCTTGAGTTCTTTTACCTGGTTGTTCTCATGCTCGCCTTATGAAGAATGCTTGTAGATTGTCAGGACCCCTGTAGCCATCCTATTATGACTTTTAAATCACCATATACATCCAAGACTCCAATTCCAGTATCGCAGGCCAGATCAAGTGTGCTGGCTGCGGGAAGTTCTGCTCTGTTGTTTGTGGCCATAGTTTGAAGAGTATTTTATCATGGTTAGGAAGCAGAAGCCCGCCACCTGCACCACAGCGGCCTAGGTTGTCCTGTGAGGCTCCATTGAAATATGCCCTTGTGTTTGTGGGGTCATAGTCCGGGTGCAGGGGGAACCTTGGGGACTTGGGAGGCTTTGGGACCAGTGCTCGTGATCTGTTTGCTTTTAATCTGTAAAATATCCTGTCCGGGTTT
>JASDQU010790073.1:236398-254928 GCA_032191745.1 Picea mariana | reverse complement strand
TTTTTTGTTTTTTTTGTTTTTGGGGAAAGATGCATGCATTGAATGAGGAGGTGTTCTACAGCCCAGTATGGAAGAGATATTATGGAAGAGATATTGAGAAATAAATAATGTTATATTATAATAATAAAATCAACTTAATTAATAATAATAATATATTTATAAAAATAAATTTAACTTATTATATGTATCTCTTAATAATTATTCTAGTTTAACTCTAAACTCCTAATAATTATTTTAGTTTAGTTTAATAATTATTTTTTTAATACATTTAAAAAGTATTTTAATATATATTAATATATTTTATAATATTAATATATTATAATATATTGGTTTTTGATATTAATATATTTTATAATATTAATTATTTTAGTTTAGTTTAATAATTATTTTTTTAATACATTTAAAAAATATCTTAATATATATTAATATATTTTATAATATTAATATATTATAATATATTGATTTTTGATATTAATATATTTTATAATATTAATATATTATATATATTTTATAATATTAATATATTATAATATATTGATTTTTGATATTAATATATTTTATAATATTAATATATTATAACATATTGGTTTTTGTTATGTTTGGATTGGTTTAGATCAAGATAGATTAAGTAAACAATGTATGTAGATTAAGTAAACAATGTATGTATGTAGTGTTTACATATTAATAATAATTTTTAATATATTAGTATATTTTATAATATTAATAATAATAATTTTTAATATATTAGTATATTTTATAATATTAATAATTTTTAATACTTAATATTAATGTATTAAATCAGTTTAGATTCATTTTAACTCAGGATCTTGGTGTTTGATAGATCTTTGGTTAAGATGAATCTATGTTGGTTTCTAGCCAGACATACTAACTATATTATTTCCTTTATACTGACTACATTATTTCCCCAGCCAAAGCCTTGTTCATCTTAACCTAGGATCTTGATACTCGATAAATCTTTGGTTAAGATGAATCTATGTTGGTTTCTAGCCAAAGACATTATTTCCTACATTATTTCCCTAGCCAAAGCCCAAAGCCTTGTTTGAATCTACTGAGGAGTTGTTCTCATGCTGATATGCATCGGCAGATCTACGCAACAACTCTAGACGACCAACCCTGTCACTGTTAGCTGTCCCTTTGTTTGGATTGGTGCTTTTCCAGTCTCAGAGGGTGTCCCTAAATCAATTGTATGCTATGCCGATATCTGGATTGGTGCTTTTCCAGTCTCAGAGGGTGTCCTTAAATCAATTGTATGCTATGCTGATATCTAATAGACGAATCTGTGTAACACACCAATTTAATCAGCACACTAAACTCGCCCTTGAGATGCCCAGACGCACCAAAGAACAAAGTTAAATTCTCAGTAAAGTTTATGATGGTTGAGATCGAATTCCTTAAGCCAATTACAACATCTACTGAGGAGTTGTTCTCATGCTGATCTGCATCAGCAGATCTACGCAACAACTCTAGACGACCAACCCTGTCACTGTTAGTTGTCTCTTTGTTTGGATTGGTGCTTTTCCAGTCACAGAGGGTGTCCGTAAATCAATTGTATGCTATGCCAATATCTGGATTGGTGCTTTTCCAGTCTCAGAGGGTGTCCCTAAATCTATTGTATGCTATGCTGATATCTGGATTGGAGCTTTTCCTTTTCCAGTCTCAGAGGGTGTCCCTAAATCAATTGTATGCTATGCTGATATCTAATAGACGAATCTGTGTAACACCAATTTAATCAGCACACTAAACTCGCCCTTGAGATGCCCAGACGCACCAAAGAACGAAGGTAAATTCTCAGTAAAATTTATGATGGTTGAGATCGAATTCCTTAAGCCAATTACAACAGTTATTAAACGAATGAAGGGAGATGAATGTGTGCTTTAAGTGAACAAGACATCCAAGTAAGTGCACTGAAAGAAAACCAAACCACTGCAATGCAATTGAACAAGTATTCAACCATGAGATTCAAAGAGCCATAAACACGGCATAGTCAAACGCACATTAGAGTATTATTCAATAGATTGAAGAAAACCGTAATGACAAACATATGACAGGCTGCAATAAATCCGATGTCACGCAGTGGTCGAAGATATTTGTCAGATTCCGTATGGGAGAACGGTGGACTTACGTTGTAATCTGCTAAAAAATTGTCTAACCCCTGCATAATGAATTCCCCTTCGTTTTCATAGAAGATAAGACTGAACTATAGGAAGGGACTGTACCTAGGATAGAAGGAAGTTAACTGATGGTACAAGTCTCTGTATGGCGTACACAGTCCTCTTTGAATGTGATTTCCTGCTGTTCTGCCCCTAAATCAACTCGCCGACAGGCCACTACAACGCATCTCTCTATTTGTGCGGCTATTCCTAAATGAATACATCAAAACAAGCTGATCTCGTGGATAACTGCTGTCTTAAGCATGTACACTTAGAAATATGCTGGAAACAATGCCAAACAGAGCGCTTTTGCCAGATTCATTTAAGCTGGTTGCTTACTCTGGGCACAATAACTCGCTGAAACAAGCTAGGATTACCACAAATCCCTTCAATTTAGACTCTTCAAGGGCTGTTCCGAAGGAGAATAGGCTGTTTAGTAAATGTGAACTCTGAAATTGTGAAGTTTTCACAGTGAACATATAGAAAAATCACACAAATCTTGCAAGAGAGAAGAGAGACAAGCTTGAGAAATAATGAATTGTATTAACTGAATGAGTAAAATTGTAAAATACACATGATATATTCTACATAGCTAAATAAGTGTGCCATAGTAGTGAACTAGAGAGATCTAGACATTCATTGACAGAAACCGAAGTAATATACCATCTAGTCTTAGTTAACTGGTCCATGCAATCATCAACTAATTGAGTCACACGTGTGAAAGCGAGAGAAACACATGCAATCACAAGATATATGCCCTCTTGGTGATAAAAACGAGGTTGCCATGCATTGTTGGTGATAAAATTGAGGTTGCCATGCATAAGTATCCTCCACTAATTTAATTGAAGTGCAAAAAACCTCATGGGAAATCCCCCCTCAAAGTACAATGCATCAAAAATGAAGAAGGAACAAAAACAATTGCTAAGCAACTGTGTCCTACACTCCAAGATGATCACATAGAAGGTGGAACTTTTGCTCAGTAAATGTCTTGGTGAAGATGTCTACAGTCTATTCGACGGATGAACAATATTGCAAATCAATGATCTTGTCATGTACTAGCTCTCTAATGTAATGCATATGGATCTCAATGTGTTTGGTTCGTTGTCGCTGCACTGGGTCTCTGCAAAACTTGAGAGTACTTTAATTGTCACACCAAATGACAATCAAATGGTGGAACTGGAGGCCGAGCTTAATGAGGAAGTTCTGAAGCAAAAATGCTTGAATAGTGATGTTCACTACTCCTTTGTACTTGACCTCTGCTGATGATAGAGCAATAACTCACTGGTTTTTGCTCGACCAACAGATGGGACAAGAACCTAAACTAAGCACGTACCCAGACGTAGACTTGCGTTCTGTGCTATTGTTAGCCCAATCAGAATCAATGAAGCCAGTGAGATCCAATGCACAACCTACTGCATAGTGGATCCCATAACCTGTGGTGCCTTGAACATATTTGAGGATGCGCCTGACAACTTTCCAGTATAGCTCATGTGGCTCCTGCATGTACACTTGGACACTGCGTCTACTACATATGAGAGATTTGGCTGGGTGTGGGTGAGATATATAAGGCTCCCCACAAGCTGTCGATACAAGTTGTTGTCCACCACTGGTGTATCCCCGCCATCCTCAAGATGCACCCCATATAGAAAGGGTGTGGCCATTGACTTGTTGTTGATCATGTGAAATCTAACCAAGAGATCCCTAACATACTTAGTTTGAGATAGCTTGATGCCTGAAGCATCCCGACTGATCTCGAGACCAAGGAAATAGTGCAGTGGACCCATGTTTGTCATAGAGAACCTGTCGTGCAGAATGTCTTTGACTACAACAATTGCTAATGTCGAACTTCCTATGATCAGGAGGTCATCAACATAGAGAACTAAGATCAACAAGGAGTATGAGGTTTTCAACATCTAGACGTTCGGATCTGATTTGCATCTGACAAAATATTGAGAAAGCAAGTAGGCATCCATTTTTGCAAACCTTGCTTTAGGAGCCTGCTTGAGGCCACATAGTGACTTTTTCAGTCGGCATACTAAGGATGAGTTCTATATGAACCTCTGGGGCTGCTCCATGTAAATCTCCTCTGAGAGATTCACGTGAAGAAATGCATTCTTCACGTCCATTAGGTGAACTTCTCACCCCTTGGCTGTTGCAACAGAAAGGGCCAATTAGATGGAGTCCATCTTTGCTACGGGAGCAAAGGTCTCATCATAGTTTATCCCATGGATATGCTGAAAACCTTTGGCAACCAGTCTTGCCTTGTCCCTGCCCACTTGTCCGTTTGCTGCCTTCTTGGTCCTGTAGACCCATCTAAGCTTTATGTCTAAAGGAAGCAGAACCAGATCCTAAGTCCGGTTCTTGAGGAGAGAGTTGTACTCCTCCTGCATAGCGGCTTCCCATAAGCGATTCCTTGGAGCGTATGCATAGGTCTGCAAGTTTGAAGTTAGAACCATGTAGCAATGCATGGGCATCACTGGTTCGGTAGCTGCAAGTGCATGAGGAGGATCTTCAAACTGGGACCTCGTCCTCCTTTGATCTGCTGGATCCCCCACAAGGTCTCCTGCTCCCTGTAGGGTGGTCTATGCCCATTTGGGTATATGTGGTGGCTCATCATCTGCACGCTCATCATCGTCCGAATTATATTGTTGCCTTCTTGGTCCTGTAGACCCATCTAAGCTTCATGTCTAAAGGAAGTGGAACTAGATCCTAAGTCTGGTTCTTGAGGAGAGAGTTGTACTCCTCCTGCATAGTGGCTTCCCATAAGCGATTCCTTGGAGCGTATGCATAGGTCTGCGAGTTTGAAGTTAGAACCATGTAGCAATGCATGGGCATCACTGGTTCGGTAGCTGCAAGTGCACGAGGAGGATCTTCAAGCTGGGACCTTGTCCTCCTTTGATCTGTTGGATCCCCCACAAGGTCTCTAGCTCCCTGTAGGGTGGTCTATGCCCATTTGGGTATATGTGGTGGTTCATCATCTGCATGCTCATCATTGTCCAAATTATATTGCTGCCTTCTTGGTCCTGTAGACCCATCTAAGCTTCTTGTCTAAAGGAAGCAGAACCAGATCCTAAGTCCGGTTCTTGAGGAGAGAGTTGTACTCCTCCTGCATAGCGGCTTCCCATAAGCGATTCCTTGGAGCATATGCATAGGTCTGCGAGTTTGAATTTAGAACCATGTAGCAATGCATGGGCATCACTAGTTCGGTTGCTGCAAGTGCACGAGGAGGATCTTCAAACTGGGACCTCGTCCTCCTTTGATCTGCTGGATCCCCCACAAGGTCTCCTGCTCCTTGTAGGGTGGTCTATGCCCATTTGGGTATATGTGGTGGCTCATCATCTGCATGCTCATCATCATCTGAATTATATTTAGAACTCATATCTGAACCATGATCTGAATGAATGGACTCATCATCACCGATCTCTGGTGACGATAGTGGTACAAAGGTCTCTGCATGTCGTTGACTCCAATGGTGCATGCAAGGGAGTTTCTTCAAACTGAACACTGTGCTCAATGATGAGCCTGTCAATAGAGGGATAAAGTAACCTGTAACCCTTCACACCATTTGGATATCCCATGAATATGCATATGGTACTCTGTGGCTCAAATGCTTTCCTCTTTTTAGAGGGTACGTGGGCCCATGCACGTGATCCAAATATTAAGAAGTGGGTGACTTTCGATTTGTTGCCGCTCCATGTCTCAAAGAGAGTCCGATCCTTGATAGATCCGAGAGGAGATCTGTTCTGAATATGATTATCACAATTAAATGCCTCAACCCAAAGCTTGGATGGTAGAGATCTTGCATTCAACATGCAGATGGCCATCTCATTGAGGGATCTGTTCTTCCGCTCGGCTACTCTGTTCCGCTGCAGAGGTTAAGGTACTATGTGTTGTAGTTGTATACCCGCCTTTGAACAAAGACGTTGGACATCTCGGTTCATATATCCCCCCCATTGTCTGTGCAGAGGATTTTGATCTTTCTCCCAGACTGAGTTTCTGCATGTGCTTTGAAGTCTTAGAGATGCTCAAAAACTTAGACTTCTGCCTGAGAAAATACACCCAAGTGTATCGTGAGAAATCATCAATAAACGTAAGCACATTCCTTGCTTTATTGATGGATGGATGGGGAAAGGGTCCCATCAAATTACTATGGATGAGTTCCAAAGGAGAGGAGGCCCTCCAGGCCTTCCCTTTCCCAAACTTCTCTTGAGGATGTTTGCCAAGAACGCATACTTGACAAACTCCTTTGGAAAAGTGTATGTTGGGTATGCCGGTGACCAGATCCTGTTTGCATAGTTGTTGCATGTATTTGAAGTTTAGATGACTGAATATCTCGTGCTATAATCTATTAGTATCATCAACATGCGTCAGTAGTAAAGCATAATGAGATTTAGCAATGAACTTACTAAAAATATACAAATGAGATTGGTGGTTTACCTCACCAACAACAATTGTGGAGTTATCATGCATATAAGATATGGTTACAGAATCAGGTGTGAACTCCACCATTTTTCCTATACCAGATTGCATTATCTGATAAATAGAGAGTAGATTCACAGAGTTTTGGAACATGCAAGCCATTCTCAAAACTTTCATGTTGGAGTTATAGTCTCCCTTGGCCAATGACCTCAACTGGGGTATCATCTCCCATGAGGATGGAAGGACCCGTGTGTTGATATTATGGTAGTTGCGGGAGGTATTAACCTCTACAAGTAACCCTTATGAGACTAGAATATTCTGGGAAGGAAGAGGAACCCTAAAATGTTGGATAATAACCCTAGGAGACAAGTCGGTTCAAGAGAATATTTATTGTTGAATTATTAGCCTCCAGAAGTAGAAGTCGTCCTAGTTAGGTCACTCAGAGGACTATAAATAAGAGGGCGCTAGAGCTCATTTGTCACACTCTCTCACAACTGCATAAGACCAGTGGTGCATAAGTTTGGAGAGGAGCTACATCTGTAGCTGCTGCAACTGGCATTTCAGTTTTCGCTTGGACTTTCTCTTTGGTTATAGTTTGGACTTTCTCCCTGGTACGCTAGCTCTGGAGAGAGGTACATTACTTTGGTTGGCTATTGGTTCTAGGGTTTTCTTCCAGAATTATTCTCTCTGTCAAGGTTAAGGTGCTCGAGGGTGGCCTTTGTGCCTATGGTTGGGTGACAATATTGCTATATTGTCTATGGTGAAATGAGCACACCTATTTTTCTAACACCGTGCATGCAGAAATAAAAGATAAAACATTTTATGTTGCTGCCATATGATGAGATGCGCTTGAATATAAGATCCATGCATCAAGAGAAGAATTTATGGAAATCAATACATGAGAGTTACCTCGTTTCGCTAGTGCTTGATCTTCCGACTTCTTCTCTGCAACTTTGGGAATGTGTTTCCCAAGGTTGTTCTTTTGAAGTATTTGTGCCATCAGATCAATCTGCTTTTTCATGCAGGTTGATTCGGGATAATAGTCGCGGTTGTAGTAACCGCATTTGGTCTTCCCTTTCTTTCCTTTTCCACCATTGGAGCTCGAGGAATCATCAAAGGGTTTGGAGTACCCTTCCTTCTTTGGCTGTGCATGCACCTTTCCCATGTTTTTCTACTCGGACTTTGAATTGGATGCATTGTTGATTTCATGCACAACAAGTGCATGCACATTGGGTCCCTTGATTATCCCCATTTTGATGAACTTATCTATTTCATGCGTCAGGGATTCAATAAACTGATCCAATGTTAGCATTTTCCAAGGTGTTCCTGAAGTGAATTTGTTTGTATGGAACGATGAAACAAAAACAACTTAATCCAAACCAAGTTTTGCCAAGATAGAAATGATTAACTAACTGTGTCGTGTAGATTTGTCTATAGCACATGTTGGTTTTTGTAGCATCGGACATGTACTTCCACAAAGGCTCAGTGTCTAGCATGTGGAAGTCGTCCTTGTAACCTCTCATTAGACCTTAAGAAGTTCACTTTATGAGTCTTGTATTAAAGAAAATGTTCTTTTAATTATTAAGTTAAATGCCTAAATTTGGTGGCATTAGTAACTTAAGTGAGTTGATTAAGTCTTAATCGTTGGATCCAAAGTGAACGAAAGACTAGATCTCAACCATTGATCACTTTAGATGAGATACAGGGTTTTGGACTTAGGGTTAGCTCAATTTGATAAAAGACAACCTAGGTGAGAGGGTGAGACACAATGATGGTACATAAAGAGTGAGTGAGCACTCAAGCGTGCCGGGGCATGGACCGTGGTGTTAAGAACCAAATATCTGAATACAAAATATCACAATAGATTCAAAGATATTTGAATACAATCACCACACAAGATATATGAAACCATATAGAAAACCACAACTTTATTATAGAAACCCTTGAGGTAGGGCAACACCATACAATGGATCCTATTATGGAAGGAATCCTCTCCTGTTCACTTGCCTCTTTGAGGGGGCATCCTCCTATTGAGCTACCGCTCCAAATACAATAATTCTCTTCATATCTCATTACATTGCTTGAACCCCTTTATATAGCGCTACCATTACCTAAGAACATTCTAGAGGAGGAATCTTCTAGAAGTAGAACCTTCTAAGAAGTCCTCTTACATTTATTATATCTAATTACCCATTTATTATATCTAACTATCATAGTGTGCCTTATTTAATAATATAGTGGACCTAGTCCACCTTACATTGAATGACCTCCACTATTATCACTATGGGCCCTCTGCCCCCCACAACCGCCACAACCAACAACGATCCGCCAAGTGAAGGCAAAGCCGCGGGCAACAAGTGCGTGGGAGAGTTGACCGTGACGGTCGTGGTGTCTGCACGAGTTGGTAGAGAGTGTAGGCGGCGTAAAGGTGTCGGGCACGATGGAGTGAGGTCTGAGTAGGGGGACGACAATTCGAGAAGCAACCAACAAAAAAAACAAATCGACTGCGTGAAGATGACGACTGGGAGGAGTCCCTGGCTGAGCGAAGGGAGCTGCCGGTTGGAGGCTGCGCGGACTACTGAGTGAGAAACCGTCACAACAACAAGTGAAGCCGCCACCAATTGAAAATCACTAGCAGAAATATCTATGCGGGTGATAGCAGATCCGACGACAGAGAGAACACAATCGCCTTGAGGGAAGTGGCTCGGGCCAACAAACGAGAAGTGCATGGAATAACTGTTGAAGAGAAAAATTGGTAGATCTGTAGGAACAACTGTACCGATCTGTGGAGTAGACAGTTGGATTGTTGGGCATGTGTTGTTGTAGCAACCGACATATAAGGTGCAACTAGGAAATTGACTCCCTATTCGTGTAGTGGAGGCCGACTGAGTGTGAGAAAGTTGCGCGGAAGAGCACAATGGACAAGTCTGTAGCTGGTTGAGGTGGACAACCAATAGACAAGGTCGCAGAGGCAACCCATGGTGGTCGGGCTAACTGCCAGGACAGGCCGCGGGCCACTAGCAAACAATAGAACTACCCAACAGAGGCCATAAGGAAGCTGGGAAGCCACCGACTAGGTATAGGAAGCATTGGGCAGTGGGTAGACTGCCCAAAATTTTTTGAGCAGCGGACAAAAAATTCAGGGAGCAAGAAACAGGCTCGGGAAGCAGGGAGAAAAACTCCGAATAAAGGTTCGGGCAGCTAACTAAGGAGGCAGATGGCAGTGGTCAACCTTAAGTTTGCTTGAGTCACAAAGGAATATGATTCAAGGGATCTCAGATGGGTGAAGAAGGACTTTCATCAAGAGATCATTGGAGTGGATTGCAAGTAATGGCAAGCAGGGTGACAGAGAAAGAGGAGCAGGTAGCTCCGAAGGTTGAGCAACTCAAAGGCAGTCAACCTTCAGGTTCAGGTGGGAAGGAGAAACCTTCCAAGTCAGTGTAGAAGAAGTCATGGTTTGAGATGGCCATGCAGGTTGCTCAGAAGCAAGAGGTTTCTAGGATCAAGTTCACAGGGAAGTCTTCAATGCTGGGTCCGAGCGAGCTCAGAGGGAGCAACCAATCAGGTGGATTGGGGAGTAGGCATGGTAGCAAATCGAATAGCAAAGACAAAGCCACTTTCAAGTGATGGAAGTACCTTCCTTTCTAAGAGGGAGTGTTGGTTTTTGTAGCATCAGACATGTACTTCCACATAGGCTTAGTGTTTAGCCTGTGGAAGTCGTCCTTATAACCTATCAATAGACCTTAGGAAGTTCACTTTATGAGTCTTGTATTAAAGAGAATGTTCTTTTAATTATTAAGTTAAATGCCTAAGTTTGGTGGCATTAGTAATTTAAGTGAGTTGATTAAGTCTTAACCGTTAGATCCAAAGTGAACGAAAGATTAGATCTTAGTTGTTGATCACTTTAGATGAGATTTAGGGTTTTGGACTTAGGGTTAGCTCAATGTGATAAAAGGCAACCTTGGTGAGAGGGTGAGACACAATGATGGTACACAAAGAGTGAGTGAGCACTTAGGTGCGCCAAGGCAGGGGCCGATGAGAGGGTGCAAGGGGGCAGCTAGGGAGATAACAACCAGGAGGGCTGGGCTATCAACCATAGTTGTATTTTTTCAGAAGGGCCATTATCCCAGGATGGGAGTCTTGATTTTATAGCAATAAAATAATCACATAATTGGTTTTCCCGCGAGGGTTTTTTCAGGGGTTGTTTACCTGAATTTCTCATGTGAAATGTGTTGTTTCTTCTGTTGTTAACACTTCCATTGGATTTTAACCTAGCTTGTGCAGTTAATCAATAAATTGTTTTATTGTTGAATTAATGGTCGTGGTGCTAGGTTTTGAAAGTTCGAGACCACATCCCTTTAGATGAAGGAGGGACTTAAACTTCATAAAGAAGTCCTGGATGTTATCAAAGTTCCTCGGATCTAATGAATTCAAATATACTTGGAGCATATGGCCTCTCATTTCATCTTGTTTTCCAAAGATATCCTCCAACTTTGTCCAAATCTCATCTAATGTGGTACAAGCTTCAATGTGAAACATAATCTTAGGGGACATAGACATGCAGATGAGGTCATAGGCCTCATCCAAGCAGTTGAGATACATGTTCTTATCGATAGCATATATTGGCTCCACATCTATAGCCATTGTAATCCAGTATAAGCCTCTGCGTTTAAGTCGATGCATAATTTTTAGCTTCCATTCAAAGTAATTATGTGGCATGAGAAATATTGTCGACGAGTACTCCATCCTTTTTCACTGCATCTTCCTTCTGAACCTACAAATAAAAATGCTTATGCACTTTCTTCTAGCAATCAAGGCTTTATTACCATGTGAAGTTTTCACGATGAACCTAGTTAGTAGAAAAATCACACAAAGAGAGAGAGAAGAGAAGAGAAGAGAGACAAGCTTGAGAGAAATAATGAATTGTATTAACTAAATGAGTAAAATGGTAAAATACACATGATATACTCTACATGGCTAAGTAAATGCGCCATAGTAATGATCTAGAGATATTTAAACACTCATTGATAGAAACCGAAGTAATATGCCACCTAGTCCTAGTTAATTGGTCCATGCAATCATCAATTAACTGAGTCACACACGTGGAAGTGAGAGAAACACATGCAATCACAAGATATGTGCCCTCTTGTCCACATGCATGAGATATGCACCCTCTTGGTGATAAAATCGAGATTGCCATGCAACCACTGGTGATAAAACCGAGGCTGCCATGCATACGTGTCCTCCACTAGTCTCACTGAGGTGTAATTGACTTTGAACTAAAAAGGGAATGCACCCTACTTTGTAGGGAAATATTCTTAGGAGAGAATATTCTCATTTATGTGAGTTCCCTCAACATTAGACTATCAACCTTAGAAAAATAATTACCTAGGTGAGTGTGTAATATCTCAAACAAAAATCCGCTAGAAAAAAATCCCAACACTTCTCCTTCCCTGACACAACGCTTCTCCTTCCCTCACACAACATCGATTTCCAATAATAAACACAATTTATGGGAATAAACAAAATTCACCAAGTGCAACTACTCCTAGTATATTGTTGTAGATGTATGAAAATTGTAGCCGTCATTCGATAATAATAGATGCACACATAGGTTGTAGAAGTCTCCATTAAAAAAAACTGTTGTTTAACTTAGCAACATGGTCATGCAAACCCTTGAACAACTCCCAAGAGAGTTGCTTCCAATAATAATTCCTCAACTTGCTAAATATATGCTAATTTTGAGCGTCCACCTGTCATATGAGACAGTCTACCCATTTTGATTACCATAGTTCACTGAAAATGGAATATTACAACAATGCACTTGAAGTGTAACTACTGTCTTAAGAGAAACTTGCTATTTTCCAATGACATACCTCCTAATCTGCCGAAGAGTGTCACCTTGGAGCACTGTTTACCAATAATAAACCATTACTATCCTCTAATTTTGGTCTCAAAGTATCATGCAAAGCACAATACCCTATCAAATCCCTCTTGATTTGGCTGCAACCATAGTAGTTCTGATGAAAACAAGTGGGCGAACCTATTTGGATTACATAGCTATTTTCTCTCCTCCCAAAAACTTATGGAAATCCTTCATGCAAGCACTATTTACCACACCATAGCTATGCCTTCCCATTAATATCAACCTGCAGTGACATCCTTTTTCTAAAGGAGTACTTGCATGCATGGTGATTTACGGTTTTAAGGAAGGAGATCGAATGATCTTGAGATGGGTTACATCTAAAAATTATAATTGTGAGACAACTCATGGCACACATGCCAACTAAAAAACAAGTTGAGGTCTAAACATAGCAAGGGATATAAATTATGAGTATAACTGAGGATATGTATTGTGATGAATATAACTAAAGCACACTCCCTATAGATTATAACAACCATGTATGATAAGGCACTCTAGCCAAAAAACAGTATACCCCCTTTTTCAACATTCCCAAAATCAACATAACTCAAAAGTACCAAATTGCACCTTTATCACAAGTATTAAAAAAGGTCACAATAATAAAATGGTTCTAAAGGGGTAAATCAAGTTATGCTAATAACAATGATGAAGATACTCATGGATAGGGCAAAGGGACTTCCTTGACACATCCATCAAACCACACATGCATACACCATATGAGCGCTTTGAGGCACCGATAAATAGTTGCCACATGTCACAAAGAGATGCACCTGCTCTTTGCTCAACTTTGACTCAAACCACACATCTATCTTCAAACTGGAACTTGGAACAACTTTCCTACTGCACACTAGAACCATGAAACTGCATGTTGTACCTGCTATAGATTGAACTGCTAAATATAGACATTCCAAAAATAGGACTCCAAGTCCTGAAAAATAGAAAACTTGGAATGTGAAGATGATTGCTATATAATATAACACAAACATTGTCTCATTAGAGTTGTTTTTCTATAAGGAACCCAAATATGTCTCACATGTCAACGAAAGCTGTCCCATTAGATTCATTTTTCTGCAAGGAACCCAAATATGTCTCACATGTCAACGAAAGCTGTCCCATTAGATTCATTTTTCTGCAAGGAACCCAAATATGTGCTCAAAGTTGATGTGAAAGCTCTGAAAACTTAACTGCTAAAAATAACAGTGTCATGACAATGCTTGCATGTCGCTAGAAATAAACTCATTAGTGTTGTGAGTGTTGCGAACTGTAACTTGAGTAGGAACTTCTTGCACAGGTTAGGTGTGAACGTGTGAGAAGTAGTTCGAGATGACTTCTTAGTGACCACTTAGGAAAAATGAGAAATAATGCCATATTGTAATTTCACTTAAATAAATAAAAGTGAAAGTCAAATTTCCCATGTTCTCCTAGTCTTGGAAGTGTAAATGAAATATTTTAGAATATTAGCGAGTTAGATTTGTTCTAATATTAACTGTACACCTCTTTGTTAAGATAAGGTGGTTGCTAGGATTAATGAAATTAGTTGTTAAGATTTGAGAAATTAGCTTCTATGATTGAGGAGATTAGTTATCTCTCTCAAAGCATAAATATGACAAGATGGGAGAAGTTGGAACACACATGGGAACACTTGAGAGGGGGAGACCAAGAGAAAGAGAGTGCATATGAGAGGAGAAAGTGCAGCTCCATTGTAGCAAACAACACGAGGGAATCCATATAGCAACATCGTTGTATAGTTGTACAACAATAGCTTCTACCTTCTTTCTTTAGCGGAACCATACTTATATTTCAATAAGTTATACTTATTTGTTATGTAGTGTTTTGTTCTTCGTACAACTGCTAAGTTACAACAGACTGTGGAGGTCCCTTGTAAGATTTGATCATCGGAAGGATAAGATGATTTGAAGGGGAAAATCATTATGCATGTGTGTTATTCGTTTATTACTTCCGTTGTTCATTTTCTAACTATATGTGTGATTGTTGCATGTTAGAAATATTAATTTTTGTGATTAAAAGTTCATATCTGATTTATTTAATTAAGAGAAACATAGGACAAGAGTGATCTAGGGCTTTTGGAAAATTTACATGGTATCAGAGCTGGTCTTTGATTGAGATCCTCGAGGGTTTACAAAAATAGATCATTTGCCGGAAACAAGGACCAACAATTATAAGGTTTCATTCTTGCTTGAACGATTAAACACTCTTATAGATATGTATTTTGTGATTTGTTCATTTTCAAAACGTGTATTGGTTTAAGAAACCTATACTTGCAAATTTTCAGACACAAATGCTTTTTGTGCTTATTTTCTATGTATATTGCATTGAGGTGATATTTTCATTATGAAGTTTCTCTTGCTGTTATTGGAATAGAGAGGTGGTTGTTATCATCGAAAAATTGCAATACAGACAATATTTTAAGACAACACCGACACAACACATTAATTAACATACCTCAAGCATTTACAAAACCTATTCAACAAACAAAACTTTACAAAATAGTTATTGAATTTCAGTGCAATTTCCCCAAAGTTGACTTGCGTATTCCGTGTGAGCCAACACAACGTTGAATGTGCAAACTCCGTGGTTCGCGCGGTTGTCTCCAGAAGAACTCGCGCTGTTGTGGAAACATCGCATTAATGAAATTGTTCGGGCCTCAACCACTTTCAGATGGGAGTATACTAAGACACGATGCTCAAATCGACCCGAAATCTAGCCTTGGGGCTATTGAGGGGATGGGTAGTACCTCCAATGGTCTTCCATTCACACTAGAATCAAGTTATGAAAAAAATTGCATTGGTCCTATAAATACATGTCCAAGGTATGAAAACAAAGAGAATACTTTTGAGTATTGTTATGCTGTTCATTTGGGTTTTGGAGAAGCCATCATTCTCTTAGACACTCTTGAGCATTCCTAGCAAGTGTTGCACTTTTCTCCTCTTGAGAAGTTTGAAAATCAAGTATTCACCATTGTATTTCCATTTTCTATTGTTAGAAGAAGAGAGATTTGTATTTGGGGGATTCAAGAGCTCTCCCAAGGAGGAAGAGAGGACTCATACGTTCCCATACTTCTCCTAGGTGTTATCAATTCAAAGATCAATCCTATTGGTAGCTATTCCTTGTGTCTCTTTCATGCATCCATTTGAAGTTTTTATATGCTTAGTTTAGTTTTAGATTTTTGTTATTTACTTTCTTGTTTTCTCTTTAGTTGAACCACTAATCAACTAACTCATTTATGTATTGTCTTTTTGGCCTAACAAGGTAACTAACCTGCTTGTTTTTTCTCACTCTAGTGCTCAAACAATCACAACAAATTGACGACCATACTGGGGACTTGGATCAAATTCCTCCCCAATTAGGCTATTAGAGATTTCTTTCTGATTCATTTGTGTTTGTAGGGATCAAAACCGTCCTAGCCCAACCCTCAGATGCAGTGATTGAACCTCTAATCAATATAAATCAATTTAAATTTCAATCCTGCAATTTCTTTGTGTTTGTGTGGGTTCGGGCAAAACAGATGTGCAGGCCACGCTGAATTACACACTGTCTATCTTTTTGTTTTGTGCGTTGTGCGCAACTATCTCAAATAGAAGCGACACATAAGTTTTCTTTCCCATTGATTGTAAGGCTTGTTGAACCCAATTTCACCAAGTAGTCTAGGTTTATTTTTTAGCACTTTGTAAAACCGTAAAAATCATATTTGGAGTTCTTTCTTGCATAGGTACTTAGCCACACATAGACATTTAGAGGGATAAAAATAATCATAACATCTTTTCCTTTTCTTGTTGCCACATGGATGGCTTAGTATAACATTTGAACTTCATAATTAAGACTTTTCTTTTACAAATCATCACATTAAACCGAGACCAGGAGGCTATTTTTATATCTTTGAGTATGCTCTTTCCTTTGCACCTTTGAGTGATTTGGGAGAATAATAAAAATGGTCTCTTAAGAAAGCTTCATCTCCCTTTAAAAATAAGGAATAAGAAAAATGGTCTCTTAAGAAAGCTCCATCTCCCTTTAAAAATCAATCATTTAGCAGAGGCCAATACCTCTTAGTTTGCTTGTTTGAAATACAATCTTAAAAGATTTGTAAGCGCCCATACATGCCCACATGTTTGAAATATTAGGATAGTTTCGAGTTTTTAAAGCAAACAAACCAACCTAGAAAGTTTTAAAGGATTTGTAAGGGCCCATACATGCTCACATGTCTGCAATCTAGGGAGAATTTCAAATCTTTCTTAGATTAGATAACCTTCTAGGAATATTAAAGGATCAAGAGTAAGGACCCACATGTTTACCATGCTAGTGATCTAGAGATTTTAAAATTTCACAAGGATTGTCATCAAACACTTAGTAAGTTAGATTTAATCAAGATTTGTAAAGGACTAAGCGATGTCCACATGTTAAAATTTTGATCACAAACTTATTGAAAATCATTGTCGGCACCATCACTTCTTGCACAGAAAAGCACCTCACCACACACTTAAAATTTCAATTGTATACTTGGAGTCACATATGCTCTTCTCCTTGCGTCCATAAGCGATCTCGGAGAATAAAAAAGACTTCATATATCTTTGGAAGTTTTTCATACCATTTTAATCAATGAGGTTGGTTCATGACCCCAATCTCACAACTTATATCAAAAACTAAAACAACCATTAAACAAATCATCTTTAATCTCCACACGAGGAACACAAAATAAATTTGTAGTCTAAGTTAAGATCTCAGGATAGGCATCCAAATATCTCCCCATTATCATTTCTCATAAAACTTAGAAGTTGTGAAATAAGATACTGAAATCCTCTAAATCAAACATTCCTACACCATAAGGCAGGGGAATAGCCGTGAAGGGTTGAAGGCCAAGGTCTGGTTGTTCTATGCATAATGGAGTGTAAGACTCGTGTTAATATTATGGTAGCTTCGGGAGGTATGAACCTCTATGATGACCTATGATGAGACTAGAATCCTCCGGAAGGAAGCAAAGAATTGAAGGGAACCCTAGACAGGTTGTCAGCTGAACAAATATATTTATATTGAATTTATTGATGCCCAGAAGAAGAAGTCGGCCCAGTTAGACTGGCCAGTCCACTATAAATATAGGGCACCAGTTTCATTATTTGTCATCTCAGCAGTTGCAGTGAGAGCAATATCTGCGTAGGCAGCAGGAGTTTGGTGCGTAGGTTTTCTGGGAAAGCTGGGAGAGTGGTGCGCTAGCTTCTGGGTGGGATCATCTGTTCAGTTTAGTTTCTATTCTTTTGCTTAGTGCATTTAGCCTCTCTTGGCTATAGATTGCAGTCATAATTCTTTTCTCGGTCAAGGTCAAGGTGCTCGGAGGGTGGCTTAAGGCATGTGGTTGGGTGACGAGGGTATCGTCAATGGTTAAACGAGCACAATCCTCTATATTCTAACAGGTTATGGGCCCACACCCCCTTCAGTCAGCCTAAAACGCTGGAAGGAAACATAACCGCTAGGTATTGAGCTCATTGAGGAACTGCCGCTAGGGTTACTAGCAGGAGCAGCTTCCAAAGAACTGCAGCTAGGGTTACTAGCAGTAGCAGTTGCAGAAACCCTAATTCTCAGATCCGACACCTTGTGATGGAGCATCTTGCTCAAGGAGAAGATATCCAGATGCGCCCTGGCTCAGTGCACCTATTGACTTTCTCAGAAGAGAGAAAAGACGCAGTTGAAGTTTTGGATCAAGGCATGACTAGTTATCAGTCAACCGAAGACATGTGCGAAACAATCAGTCTCTTACATTACTCAGCACTTAC
The DNA here is from genome assembly GCA_032191745.1 of Picea mariana. Classification (NCBI taxonomy): domain Eukaryota; kingdom Viridiplantae; phylum Streptophyta; class Pinopsida; order Pinales; family Pinaceae; genus Picea; species Picea mariana. Next base: position 236,632 of record JASDQU010790073.1, on the reverse strand, counting down.
CGGGACAATTGAAGACGATATGTGGATAATTGACAGTGGAGCTTCCAGGCACATGACGAGAGATCAAGCTAGACTCTCAGATCTAAATGAGAGAAAGACATCGTACAAAGTGGAGCTTGGAGACAAAAGCACCTACCCCGTCGAAAGATTTGGACAAGCCTCCATCAAATTGGAATCAGGTAATCATGTTCACTTAAGCAATGTTCTATATGTACCTGGTTTAGAAAAGAATCT
>JASDQU010790073.1:186525-235169 GCA_032191745.1 Picea mariana | reverse complement strand
AGGGGTGAGGGTGTGGAGGGTGCTAGGAAGGGGAGGGGGGGTGGGAACAGGTCGAGGGGAGTGGGGAGAGGCCGCGAGGGAGTAAGGGAGAGTTACGGGAGGGAGTGGGGAAGAGGGGGAGAGTTTACGGGAGGGTGGGAAGGGATGCGGTTCAGACTGTGGTGTTAGTTACAGGATGGTGGGAAGGGATGCGGTGAGGGAGAAGGTGTGTGGAGTGCGGGGGAAACTATGGCTGCGGTGAGGGGAAAAACATGAGGTGTGTGGGAAATGACTGTGATACGGGGAGTGACCAGCTCTGATACCAATGGAGTGTACGACTTAGAGAGAAAAGATTTTGAATACGATAATGAGTAAAATATATATAATAAAACATGTTTTTACAATGGATGAATATTACAATGACGAGAGCCCATTTATATAATGACCCCTATGACTTTTTTGGAGAATCATGACCTATGGTCATGACTTTTAGTTTATTGTTTAAATTATAATTTATTATTTATTTTGTATTTATTATCTTATTTATTATTATTTTATATATAAAACATAACTTCTTGGGTTACCGAACCCTTGGAAATCATCCAACCAGTGATCTATTTATTAGGTCGAAAATATAAATGTCGTGCTTGATTGAGATAACTTAGTTTCCAAATCTAGGTTTTCCCAGTCAATTGCAGTTGTGGGATGCAATTGCACCTCAATCATATTTTGAACAGCTATTGGGAAATATCAGTATTACTTTTGGGATATGCCTCCTTCACCTCTCATTATAACTAATTGATTCATATCTTCACTAGTTTCTCTTCCGAAGGGTTCATGCCCCATTGTTGAGTGCTTTAAAAAGGCCCAATAATTTTTGAGAGGAAGGACGATAAGTCTTTTAGGACACGTACAATTTATTTTATTCCCCCACATGAATAAACCCCAAACCATCTTACATTGTTGCTTGTTTTATGTATGATTTCCACTATTGATTACATGCAACTTTAAATAAAATTATTGAGATAGTCCACATTTACAAAACCACTTGTCCATTTATTTCTCTCACTACCAATAACACATTTTCATTTTGTCTAGAATCATAGGGGAACCACAAAATCCCCATTGTTCTAGATACCTAAAAATCCTTCCTCCAATCTTGGGAGACATCCCTCATTTGGTTGACACATCGAATCAACCGAAGCATATACTAGTGAGCACAACTATTTTAGGATCAATTTTTCTTGGTTCCACCTTGCTAGGAGCCAATATCCCAAACAACTCACCCACTACTTCTCCTTCACAAGGAGGTGGAGCCTAACCTTCTTCACAAGGTATGAGTTCCCAACCATCCTAACAAGGAACTTCTTCTCAACCACAACACACTATGGCTGGAAAACCTCCTAGCATGCCATACTTGGCATCCCTCAACATTCAGAATTTGACCAAACTGACGAATGACCCATTCCTTCATGATCCCACATGGCCAAATATGCCCACCAAGATACCTTTCGACATCCCAAAGTTCGAAGGAAATCTAGGAGAAAACCCAACCAATCATATCATTTCTTTTTACATGTGGTGATCTTCCAACAAAATTTTGAAAGATTCCATTCGTTTGAGATTGTTCCAATGAACACTTACTGACCCATCCGCTAAATGGTATGTGTATGAGAAATCAAGGTCCACACGACCTTTGAATCCCTAGCCAAATCCTTCTTGTATTTCTTTCATCTCCCTATCTGTCATGACACTAGTTTGGAAATTCTATCAGAATTCAAACAAAACACATCTCTCCATATCATTGATCATAATCATGAATGACATTGAAGAAGAAGAATTTGCAAGGCTGATACCACCCCCCAAAAACGACTAGATTGGTTCCTCAAATCTCTAGTCCATGTCATTGCTAAAGATGTGGCTACAACATTTCCTCAAACTGAAGATGAAGCTATCACAAAGGCCCAACAATTTGACCTTATTTACTCCCAATCAAGGTATTTATACATCGTATTTCCAGATGATCCTCATCCTCTCCCTTTTGGTCAAGAAAAACTTGGATCATCACATGATGCAAATGGATTGATCGGGTCCATGACCCATTTTCACCCATATTCTCAATCGGTACCCACGTTTGGGGCCAACCAATACCATGAGCCATATGGAGGGAATCCATACTATCCTCCCCCCACCCCTTAAACCCCTTTTACAACCAACCTCTCCTAATCCCTCGATGGGTGGGCATGTACCTGTACCACCAACCAACCCAATACAAGTACCACTTCTAGGTCCACAATCTACTACATCATACAAATCCATTAATGGGGGCGACACATCCACCTCATACACACAATACAAATTCCTCCCACAAGGTAATCCATATTACCCATTCCCTGGTCCCCCTCAACTTGTTGCACCACTACATGGAAAAAAACATGCCGGTGTGAATTTTATTCAACCTTCTCCTATTCAACAAGTCCAAGCCTTTGAATAGTTGAATACTGCCAACCTATCTAATCAATCCAATAACAACAAAAATAAGGGAAATAACAAAAATAACACCAACCAAGGGTAGGGGGGAAATCCTCTACCACAAAACACCCTAGTTGGGGGAAACCAAAACCATGGCAACCAAAATCACGAAGGGGGAAATCATAATGGCCAACAAATACAAGGGAAAAATAACAACCTCGGGACCAATTTCCCTTGCGCACTTTGTGGTGAGTATGGTCATTACACTCACCATTCTTCTCAAATTTCCGATTACAAAAGGATGAAGGAAGCAATGAATCCACCGAGACACCCTACCCCATAGGGACCACCACAAGTCCCTCAAAACTATATGAAACCACAAACACTTTTGGTCCTACAAAATTCGATTCCCCACCAAGGAGTCATCAATACTCAGCCAGAGCCAGTTCCCCCCCCACAACAGTTGGGATAATATCCCAACCCTACACACTCAACAAGGGAATCCGATTGACTGCAACATTCTTCTCACACAAGAAGAAATCCTACTGCAAACTCACAACCATCAGTACAACATACCTCCCAACTCAATTTCGACCACCTCAAACTCACCCCAATTACCTATAGGGAAACCTTTGACAATACCTTGTCCTATCATAGAAGCAACCACTCGTATACCTCACACACCTTTTCGCAAGAACATACACAACCTCCATGCTAGAGCAACACACAACTATAGTCTCATTGATGATATGACTCAATCCCCAATTGCCATGTTAGTGTTAGAGGTTCTCCAAACATTCCCTTCACAATGAAAGGCCTTACTCTCACAATTGGGGGTAGTCGACTCATTAGATACTCGTTTGATCACTTTTGATTTGGATAATGTTGAACAACGCCTTCCCTCTTTGGTCGCTTTCCAAATCGCGGTAAAAATACAAAACATAACTATACATCGATGAAGGGGCATTTACATGGATTATGTCCAAAACAATATGGAAACAACTCAGAGCACTTGATCTCATCCCCTTCGCCATTACGATTTGAGCATACGATGGCCACCCATCACAACTTGGAGGCCTCTACCAGAACGTGTCAGTTGAACTCAGGGGAAAATGATTCTCATCGACATTGAAGTCATCGATGCCCAATTGAATTACAATATCCTCTTTGGACGCAACTATATGTATGCCATGGAGGACTTCGTCTCTTCTATATTTCACACAAAGCTCTTCCCTCGCAATGGGAATATCATCACCATTCACCAATTAACACACTATGAACCCAATCAGTGGGGTCACATAGACAACATCCTCCTTCTCATATAACCTAGCTCTGATCTCTCGCTTATCATTGAAGTCAGATCAAGAATTTTCCAGGATCCATCACTTATGGGTTTTTATCAAGGGGAACCCCCTTCTACTCTCCCACCTACCGGTACCACTCAAGTCTGTTCCGTCACATCATATGGTGTGGAGATCCCCAATGGTCCTCCTCTTGAAGGTTCCATACCCTCATCATTCATAGAGGCATCTATGTCACAAACAATCCTTGAAGAAAGAAATTCACAGTCCCCTCCGAATGAACCATCCCTCCAAGACACCCCGTTGATGACTGAGCAAATGCCTATTTGACAAATGGTCCCTCAGGCTATAACCCAAATACCATTATTTTACCCACCACTAGGGGTCTCAACATATCAGGTTGCTACTACTCCTACCTTTCCAAATATGGTGCTTTCCATATCGGTTTGGTATCTCACCCCACCATCTATGGTACTAGTCCCATCCATTCCACCTCAACCAGAGGTTTTTCCTACACAAGCGATGGTTCAAACACCAATTCTTCTAACTGTTCATATAGTTTGGGGAAATGACACCAAAAAAGGGGGCACCAATACCAACAAAAGGGGAATCGAGAAGAAAAAGGAGTCCACCCTTCCTTACCAACCAAGGGTCCAACCACCATGTGCACTTTGTGAAACGGTTGGACACTCGACCAATCTTTTCCCTACCTTACCAGAACTACACAATCTAATTCAACTCCCTAATATAGATCCATTACTGTCTATGCCAATAGAAACACCCATAACAATAGAATCTATGTCATCTCGACATAAAGGTCTTCTTACCAAATTGCATGCACCATATGCTCATAGTATGGCCATTATACCCATCATTGTCTAGCTCTCCCTCAGTTTTGGGAAACCCCAGAAGCTGTGTGACAAACATCATTGCATGATCCCTCTCAAGCACCCTCCAATGCTTCTAACATTACTGACCAATGAGCGCAATAAATGAGCGAATGAGATTCCCTTGTGTGTTATGTGATCAACTGGACCATTTTACATATATGGGCCCCCTCATTATTGATTCCAAGGCTCAACACATGGCTTCTCTTCCATATATTCAAACATCATTTCAAACCCACCTTGAACCGACTAGGGAAGTAGCCCCATAAAGATGTCATCCCACCTTCCCCTCGAAACCACACTTTTTATCCCTGGCTCCCTTAGCCATACCTATCTCACAACTATTAGAAGACTTCCCACCAAACCCACCCAATTCACCTGTATGTCTTATCCATCAAATTCTTCCTCCCCGCTTCCTATATGATCCAAACACATGTATGAATATATGGTGCATTTCATTTGTTGAATCCACCCCCTCAACTCCTCTCATCAATCCACTTACCATAGAAGGAAACAATGACCACCCATCTTCATCTTCTGCGTCCTCCATCGACAACCACATCATCATGAAATTAGATTATACCTTGAACACCACTATGTCCCATCCACTTTCTCAAACCTAAGATGACCCATTATTTTCACTCATATTCTAATCAGATGAAGATATATTAGAGGCCATTACAACACTAAATTGTCCCTGGAATTCCATGCATCATTGATCTTTCTTTTAGCACAAGAAGTATTTCAACCCCGCATAAACACTCATTTCTATGTAATTGAACCAAAGAATTCATTCCCCCCAGACATCTAGATTGGTTCAAAAATCCAATCCCCACACCTGACATTTTTAAAGAAGGGAATATGGCCAACATCTCCCCTACTATCAAAATTGACATCTCAGTCAAACCTGACATCGTCGAAGAGATCACAGTCGACATTGTCGAAGAGATCACCATTAAGTTTTGAGCTATTATTAGGTTTCTTTTCAATTTACTAGATAACAATAACATAGGTAGGATCACTGAGAGAAAAACAATCACAAGATACACAACATTTATTCTGGGAAACCCTCATGGGGGAGAAAACCCAACAAAAATTCCTTAATATAGATAGCTAATACAATGCCAATACAATAAACCAAAACACTAGAGAATATCCAACACTGAGCAATGCGCCTCTCTCTTCCATCTTCTCCCAACTATAGCTCTCCAAACTTGCACACTCGATGAGTGAATGAGTGAGTGAGATAATGAAGCACTAGCCTCCTTTATTTATACTAGCTCGCACGCACTGAAAAGGTGTCTCTTCACTGGGTAGGGCTAACTTGTTTTCTTAGTGGTTAAAACCACTTTAATTAGGCATGGGGGTCGGCTTCTTAATTTCCATAATACAGGTAGGGTTTGACCAATCTTCAAAGGGGGATTTGGTAAATTACAATGCACGACATGATCAATCCAAAAAAGGGGATTGATATAATGATTAATGACTCAATAATAAATAGAATACTCTTTGTAGTTACAATATTTCAACTCTCCCCCTTAACAAGAAGGGTATTCTACAACATCATCAGGAGAGAGAGAGGGAAGCAACATCAACAACATTTGGAACACTGAATAGCATATCTATAAATCATCATAATTTTTTCTCATCATTAATATCATCATCCACAACAAGGAGATGGAATGGCATCATCATCATCTGCATCAAAATGGATTAGTTTAACACTAATACATCATCATCATCAATAACAACACGAGGCTGATACAACATCAACAACAACAACATCACAACAACAACATCACAACATGAAGACTGTAGCATCATCAACATCAACACTAAGCTGGAAATCTTCAGCACGAAGCTGGCATCTCATCAACATCAACACTAAGATGGAAATATTCAGCACAAAGATGGCATCTCATCAACATCAACATGAAGCTGTAAATATTCAACACAAGGCTGGCATCTCAACAACATCAACACGAAGTTGAAAATATTCAGCACAAGGCTAGAATTTCAACAACATCAACATGAAGCTGGAAATATTCAGCACGAGGCTGGCATCTCAACAACATCAACACGAAGCTAGAAATCATCAACACAAGGATGTCATCACATCAACATCAACACGAAGCTGGAAATCTTCAGAACAAGGCTTGCATCACATCAACATCAACACGAAGCTAGAAATCTTCAACACAAGGCTAGCATCACATCAACGTTAACACAAAGATGGAAATCTTCAGCACTAGGATAGCATCAACATTACTCCCCCTTTCGAGGGAGGTCCTTTCGGACTACACCAAGATTGTCTTGAAAGTGATTAAACTTTACACGAGACAAAATATTTGTCAACACATCAACACCCTGTTCATCCATGCCAACATAATGGATATTTATGGATCCTCTCTGTACCATATCACAAATGAAGTGATACCGAATCTCTATGTGCTTCGACTCATCATGGAACACATCATCTTTATACAACTATGGTTATCACATAGGATCACAGTGACTTCCATCTCCAGATCAAATAGATCTTCCAACAACATCTGAAGCCATATGGCTTTAAAAATGGTGGAACATGCTGCAATATATTCCGCTTCTGCCATGCTGAGAGCAATACTTGATTGCTTCCTACTCTGCCATGATATCATGGCTGACCCCAGACTGAAACAACATCCTCAGGTTCTCTTTCTGTCAAAGACACTTCGAGCCTAATTTGAATCTGTATAACCACTCAGTCTAAAGTCATGATCTCTAGTATAACAGAGACCAAAACCCAACGTACCCGTAAGGAATCTCATCACATGTTTTACATCATCAAGGGGAACACGTCTGGGTTCTACCAGATACTAACACAAGGAAAAACATATATCTGGCTTGGTATTTGTCAGATACATCACCGAACCAATAATTTGACTGTACAATGTAGCATCAACCACTTCTAACGAAGTATCAACCATGAGCTTCAACTTTGTTTCCATGGGTGTGTTCATGGATTTACACTCCAACATATCAAACCTCTCCAGTATTTCAACTACATACTTCCCTTGGTTAATGAAGATCTTCTCTGGGCTCTGCCAAACTTCGAGACCTAAGTAATAATGCATTAGGTCTTTCATCAAACTATGTAGAGAGCTTCTTCTGCAATCTGTGATGAGATTTTATTCATCTTGTCAAGAATGCATCATCCACATATAGTAGCAACATCACTGGCTCATCATTCATAACCTTGAGGTAAAGGTTAGAATCAACTTTACTCTTGGTAAAGCCCAAGCTCATCAGGAGACTGTTGATTCCGCCATATCAAGCACTAGGATCTTGCTTCAACCTGTACAAAGCCTTCTTCAACCTACAGACGTGAGTCTTTCTATCTTCAACTTCAAACCAATTTTTCAAAATACATTGTACAAATCTGGTACACTTGCTCAACTGCAACTCAATATTCACAATCATGTGCTAGATCTATGTGCTCTCTGCAAAGCATTATCTGTCTCACTACATGAGAGTATGTCCTCTCCTCTTTCTGTAACTGTTCCTTCTGGAATTGGGACTCTGCACCTACAGCTGCTCTGAAGTTGAGAATGGTTGTTCCATTCTCACTGTGACTGCTGAAATATGAGAGTAACTCCTCTACTCCATCATGGAAATAGCTTCATCTGAAACTGAGAGTGTCTCAATAACTAATATCGAAGGTATCTCTTCTTCTTTGATGGAGGTAACTCTATCTTTCATTATAGTCATGTCTCCATGACCCAACTAATGTAATGCACCAACTGTCATTCAATTTTAAATATGGGGATTGCTCCCCCTGCATCTCATACTATATATGAATCATGGTTGTTCTGGTTGTCTTCATGAATACATGAACTATTTCTTTAATTACTAGAGTAAGTGTCTTGTCATAGTCTTCTCCCTCTTGCTGGGAGAATCCTCTAGACACACATCAGGCTTTGTACATCTGCAACATGCTTGATCTATTAGATCAATCTTGGAAGTCAATGCTGACTTCTCTTCCAGTCTCACGGAAAAATCCACATCCTAGTCTTTTTGATTGACTTCCTTCTCTGTCACTAAAACAAGGGAATCTTCCCAGGAGATTTCATATCTCCTAGAATTTTTTGAAGCTACGATCATGGCATCTGTCTCCTAGTCCTGGAGGTTGTCTCTTCATCTGATCCTTTTTGAGATCAGTCTTACTCTCGATTTCTTCTGAGTCTACAAGGACTTCATCATATCTTATGGGGTATACTTAGTGTTGAATACCAAGTCTAAATATGAAAGGTTGAGTCAGACTTCAAACGAGTTCTGCTTCCCATCAAGGTGGCTTCATCATCCTTTGACCAAGTCTTATGTGAGTTCTTGTTCTAATGTTTCATCATATTTGGAGCCTTCTTCTCCTTACAATCAATCTCCATATGAGATACTCTGGATCTCAAAAATAACTTCTTCTTCAACTTCTTTGGTACATGGATGTATACCGTCATGTACACGACTTGGGTACTCTGCTACATGTCTCATCTAATTTGTTGTCTTCTGTAACCTTCACTATAGCTTCCTTAGGGTTATCACCTGTGACCTGAACCAATGTCAACAAAACAACATGCGAGAACAATACTCTTTTGATAATAGTAATAAAACAATAGCACAAATAATCATCACAACAACTCCTTTAGAGACATCACTTGTGACCTACTTGAAACAAAGATCAAAAGTAAGAAATAAAACACGAAACGATATCGACACTCTTCTAGTGTTGTGATCAAACATTCATCCATGGTAACCTGGAACCAACACAAGAAGTTTCTCCTAGAGGAGATGTTAGTTGTATCTGGTAAATGATTACATTACGCATTTATCTCAATATTCTCACATGCTACCAAGTATAATACTTTTCAAAGATTGCTACCTCAACTATAGTGTTTACTTGTAAAGGGGTAGTTATCAACTTGTCATGTGCAACTTTGAATCTTATCAACTTAATTAATAAAACCTGGAACTTGGAGCCTTGTCCTCAAGAATGAGTGTGTTGCTTTTCTTCCAAGTCTCCTTCACTGAATATGACGATTGCTTTCTTCAACCTGTCTTATATACTAAGACAATATGCTATCTTAACAGAAAGATGGGTTAGAGGATAAACTCTATGATCTCAACTTTAATCAATCTAATACTTTGACTTTAATTTTGACCAAAGGTTAGTATGATGGGCATAGCTTCAACATGAAACCTAGATAAAAATAATGTCATAACCAATAGAGGCATATCAGAATAATCAAACCTGGGTTGCATTATTCCTTTGAATGTGTTGGATCTTGAGATCCTTTTGGATCTATGGCAAGAGATCCCTTCTCCTTCAAATACCCTTTAAATCTTAACAATTTAAACATATGTGAGTACATACCTATGATAGTATTTGCAGGTAGTGGCATCATCTGGTATCAACGATAATAATTACCAACTCTTAAAAACTTCAAGGGTGTTTGTAATTGACACTTCAACTGCAATTGGTACTGCAACTGATTCTGCAACTGCAACTTAGGGTTTTATGAGGAAACCCTAATTTGTCAACCTTAAAATTTTGAAATTATGATCCAGGGACTAGATGTGCTGGGCTGAGGCAAGTTCACTGGAGTTATTAGATTTAAAAAATTTCAAGTTTTTCCCCTTGAAACTTGACCTGCGGAAATCTGGACTGGTACCTCTGGTACTGGTTCTGGTTTCTTGGTTTTCTGGTACTTCTAGTTTTCTGGTACCAGTCAGAACTAGGGTTTGACATTCCAGAGTATCTGACCACTGAAAAGGTGTGCTCAGGGTGCCAAAGAGTTCCCTAGGCTAGGGCACACTTTTCTAGATGATTTTTAGGTTGATATTCCTCTTCAACAAAGCCCTAATTTTCTTGTATGACAACAATGATTCTTTATCCAGTGAAAGATGCTCTCTTCAACTTAGCTTTGATACCATGTTAAATTTTGAGCTATTATTAGGTTTATTTTCAATTTACTAGATAACAATAACATACGTAGGATCACTAAGAGAAACACAATCATAACATACACAACATTTATCCTGGGAAAACCTCATGGGGGAGAAAACCCAACAAAAATTCCTTAATATAGATAGCCAATACAATGCCAAGACAATTAAGCAAAACACTAGAGAATATCCAACACTGAGAAAAGCGCCTCTCTCTTCCTTCTTCTCCCAACTGCATCTCTCCAAACTTGCACACTTTATGAGTGAATGAGTGAGTGAGATAATGAGGCACTCGCCTCCTTTATTTATACTAGCTGGCATGCGCTGGAAATGTGTCTCTTCACTCGGCAGAGCCAACTTGTCTTCTTAGTTGTTAAAACCACTTTAATTAGGCCTGGGGGATGACTTCTTAATTTGCATAATACAATTAGGGTTTGACCAATACGAAAAAGGGGATTTGGTCAATTACAATGCCCGCCATGATCCATCCACAAAAGGGGATTGATATAATGAATAATGACTCAATAATAAATAGAATACTCTTTGTAGTTACAATATTTCAACACAAACATCGGTTCAAACCCACCTTGAACCGACCGGGGAAGTACCCCCATAAATATGTCATCCCACCTTCCCCTTGAGACCACACTTTTTATCCCTGGCTCCCTTAGCCATACCTATCTCACAGCTATTAGAAGACTTCCTGCCGAACCCACCCAATTCGCCTGTATTTCCTATCCATCAGATTCTTCGTCCCCCCTTCCTATATGATCCACACACATGTATGAATATATGGTGCATTTTGTTTGTTGAATCCTCCCCCTCAACTCCTCCTATTCCACTTTCCACAGAAGGAAACGATGACCACCCATCTTCATATTCTGCGCCTTCCATCGACAACCACATCATCATGAAATCAAATCATACCTCAAACACCACTATGTCCCATATTCTTTCTCAAACCTATGACAATCCATTATTTTCACTCATCTTCCAATCAGATGAAGATATATTAGAGGCCATGACAACACCAAATTGTCTCTGGGATTCCATGCATCACTGATATTTCTTTTTAGCACACAAAGTATTTCAACCCCGCATAGACACTCATTTATATGTAATTGAACCAAAGAATTCATTCCCCTCGGACATGTGGATTGGTTCAAAAATACAATCCCCACACCTGGAGTTTTTCAAGAAGGTAATATCGCCAACTTTTCCCCTACTATAAATATTGACATCTCAGTCAAACCTGACATCGTCGAAGAGATCACTGTCAACACTGCACATTCTTCTAAAGTGATCACCGCTTACAAATCACTCTTTTAGGAATCCTGGGATGTTTGCTTGGTCATACAAATAAATTCCCGAATTACATCCAACCATTGTTGAACATCGCATCGACACATGGACTGAGGTCTCCCCCGTTCTTCCAAAGAAAGACACTTTATATCCTTCAAAGGCCATGGCTATAAAAGCCGAGATTGATAAATTACGTACTGCTGGGTTCATCTACCCTATTGCATATACTTCATGGGTCTTGAACCTTGTGCCAATCAACAAAAAATAGGGTGCTATTAGGGTATGCACTGATTTTTGGGACCTTAATCAAGCCTGTCCCAAAATTTTTTTACCAACACCCTTCATCGACCAGGTTATTGATCCCTGCATTGGTCACAAAGTCCTTTAATTAATGGATATATTCTATGACTACAATCAAATTCAAATTTTCTACATAGAACAATATAAAACTGTGTTCACTACCCCAAGGGGTACCTTCGACTATCGTGTCATGCCCTTTGGGCTCAAGAACGTGGGTGCCACTTTTTAGTGAGCCATGACATATTCTTTTCATGATCTCTCCCATATCATCCTCGCTTACTTGGACGACCTCACCCTGCTCATTCCAAGAAGCGATCTCAACACTTAGAAGACTTACGAATTGTCTTTTAACGATGCCGCAAGTACAAAATTCGATTAAACCCCCTCAAATGTGTTTTTTTCATTATAACTGGACACCTGTTGGGTTTCATCACCTCCCAACAAAGAATCATCATGGACCCCCTAAAAGTCCAAGCAATCAACGATATTCCTCCCCCAAATAACTTGAGTCAACTGCAAAGCCTCCAAGGAAAGGCTAATTTCCTACGATGCTTCGTCCCCGACTATGAAATCCACGTGTGTGACTTATTTCACTTACTACGATGTTATATCCCATTCCATTGGGATCAACATGCCCAAGCTGCTTTTGAATCCCTCAAAAATACACTTAGTAAAGCACCCCTAATCAGTTCCCCAGAATTTGATAGGGATTACATCTTGTATTTGTCTGCCTCAGAGGTATCAATTGAGTGCTAGTCCAAGTAGGCAATGAACAACATGAGCATGTCATTTACTACATAAGAAAAAACCTCTCTGGGCCACCTATGAAGTAAAATCACAAAGAGAAGTTAGCCCTGGCTGTTGTCCTTATATTTTGAAAACTGCACCACTACATCTTTCTTCGAACCACCAAGGTCATGGAAGATTATAATCCAATGCAATATCTACTCAGTCGACGCCAGATCAATGGAAAGTTTGCTTGCTAGATCATCATCCTCCAAGAATACAATCTAGAGTTCACAACTCCTAAGAGATAGAAATACCTCGTCCTCGCAGAGCTGATTATAGACCTCCCATCAAATTCAACCAACACCCATGTTAACAAGAACTTCCCGAATGAACATTTATATGGTACAAATAGATTCTCATATATCTTTGTACGTAAAAAGTTGTCCCTCATCTCTCTCGAGATGATCATCGAAACATTTATCATCAAGCTTCCCACTACCTCCTCATAGGAGATGTCCTTTAGGGGGAGACACCATTCTCCACCGTTGCCTCACCATCGAAGAGACAAAAAAAGTCCTAAATGACTTCCATAGTGGTGCATGCGGGGGCCATATCTCTGATATGTCCACAACATATAAAGTGGTTTGGGATGGTTACTTTTGGACCACTTTGTTCTATGACTACATCTAGACCATTAAGCGTTGTGACAAATGTCAACTATACACACATAAATATAGATCCCTACCCACTCCCCTCCATCCAATTATTACAACATGCCCCTTTTGCAAATGGGGTATTGATTTTATGACTTGAAACTCCCCCATCCAGCAGTGAGCAAAAATATATTGTAGTTATTGTTGACTACTTCACCAAATGGGCAGAATCCATGCCAACATTTAACAATATGAAAAGCACTGCAACCCAATTGTTCTTCAACCATGTCATTACCCATTTTGGAGTTCCCCTCCAACTGGTGTCTAACCATGGTAAACATTTTGAAAATGAAGTGTTCGCTGAGTTATCTGCCAAGCTAGGGTTTTATCATGAGTTTGCTTCACTGTACTATCCACAATCGAACAAGAAAGTTGAAGCTGTTGACAAATTCCTCAAAACCATGCTACAAAGAACTGTGGATAAACATAAAACTAATTGGCACCAAATGCTACTTTCAACATTATGGGCATATAACACAAAAGTCAAAATTGCTACTGGTTTCACATCATTTCATCTAGTCCACAGAGTTGATGTTGTTCTTCCCATAGAATGTGAAATCCCCACGCTATCCACAACAATTGAGCTCTTTCTTGACACAAATACGATGGAGCAATGATTGCTCAGTCCCGAAACCCTAGGCGAAGATTGATGCTCCTCTTTGCAAAACAACGAAGAAGCTAAAAAACATTCCAAAGAGGTCTTTGACCGCCAAGTGAACCTTCGATCGTTCAAAGAAGGTGATCTAGTGTTGGACCATGATATCACCCATGACACCTTAGGCCATGGAAAATTTGAGTCACTTTGGCGGGGACCATTCATCATTCACCATTGTCTCACAAAGGGCACCTACATCTTAGCTCACCCTGAAGGTGCTACCCTCAAAGACCCTGTCATTGGGTTATACTTGAAGAAATTCAACCCTTAAGAATAGCCATTCTACCTTAGTCTCCTTGTATTTTCCTAGTGTTTTTAGTATTTTTTTTATAAAAAACCCCTCCACGACATATGTCTGATCCTTTGTCTTTGTTGTTGACAAATGAATTTTCCATCCGTTTACCACATCGAGTACGCTGATGGTGCCAGTCACTGGACTCAAAATCTCACTTCGACAGCTTGAGACATTTACACCCTAGAACATGTATTACTCTAGTCCAGTGGTATATGCCTCAGACCTGCCACCAATAACCAAGGTGAGTATGATACTATAATTGGTCTCCTTGTAGAATCCAGTCACCGCCATATTCGTCACCTAAGCATCCTCCTAGATTCCCAACTCATCGTCCTGCAGTTGAATAATGTGTATTGTGTCTGTGATCCATACTTATTTTGAAAATATTTGCACGTTATATTACTATCTCGGAATTTTGAATCCATCACATTCACACATATTCCTAGGAGTCTAAACCAAGTTGCAAATACCATGGATAATCAAGTACTATATTGGCATTATCACATTATCTTACACATTCATTTTTCAACATAATTTATCCACATCAACATCAAAATACCCAACCATACATCACATCAAACATATGAAAACAAAAAAAGAAACATCATCCATATATATATATATATGTATATATATATAATGGTGCCATAATGTTTCGACAAAAAATATACATCATCCTTGGCCCCACCGCAAGAGTCCAATCTCAATCATTGTGTTCAAAACATACAAAATGGGAGATTCAACTCCTATACATATATCATACAAAAAATGTGGGCCATGCCCATAGAATCTAGTATGGTACCTATGGTGCGCCTAAATCTAAAAAGTCACCCATTAGCGGGTCCGGTGGTGGACCTCGACTAGCTGGGGGCACCCCCCTTCCTAGTTTCGGGCACTACCCCCAAGGGGAGATGCCCCATCACCACAACACCAACAACTAAAACACACTACACCAAGGATCCCCACTCATGATGTCCCCCAATGCACTTCTCCAGTATCCTATCATCCTGGATATGGGGCCCCCAATCCTCAGGTACCCCTTCTAACACCACCTCAAATCGCCACTATAACTCATCCATCTCATGCACAAGAGTGACAACCTCATCCCTACCTGGGGAATTAGTAGGACCGTTCCCAGGATGATCATACCAGTGAATTCTCCTCACTCTACCCCCCTCTTCTCGTACACCCTCCATCTCTGCTAGTGAAAAATTGGCCTCTAAGTCGTTCGGTCCCACATATGAAAAACAACATAAAAATTCCATTAGTATTTAATGTACCAATCAAAGAGTACAATCTAAACCAAATAGAAATTTCTATGAGAATACACACATACCTCAATGATCCCATACCTCCCCAGGAGGCAACCGCATCTCGGGATCACGATGGAAGCTCATCCCCACATAGGGGAACTCTAAGATAACCTAGGGGATTTTCAGCTAGATCTTCTCAAACTCATATGTAAAATACTACCTACCCTTTCTACCACCATGTCGAGCTAAGATGAGATCCCACCTCCGCAGTCATGATTCCCATGCAGCAGGTGGGTCCAAAATCACCCATGTTTGAAGTAATATCACACTCTCTAGGATGAAGCTACAAACGACGAACCCAAACAAAAAGTATCCTGCCTGTGTCGTAACGCAACAGTCCAACTGAGATACCATACAGGCACACATCACCCATTTCCAAACAAACATCTATCCGTCTATTACTCTCTCCACTATCGCAAGATGTGCCCTTGAGATCCACTGGGTCCCGAGTGACCCAATGATGCACACAACAATGGCACAAAATAATCGTTTCCTTATCAAGTCAATCACACCTATACTAATGGACCCTCCTGTCAAGGGCTCATTAACTGAACAATGTCGCCCTGCCATAACAACCATCGTTTGCCCTGCAGGTATCTAGTGCTGTGCCTCAAGCTCAATCCCATGAAAAGGGAGCCCAATAATAAAATACAAGTCAATGTCCATGTTCAAGCGGATATCCTACCCTCTCACCATGATGACCTATAAACCCCGCTTCCACATCCCAATCACAAGCCACAACAAAAACTTCTGTCCTCACTGGGGCACAGTCGAAGAACTTCAGTAGGCTCGCACGAGCCAATATGTGCCAAGTATGGGCACCCTTGCTTACCTCTCTACGAAGGGATTCTCATTTCCTCTCTCTCTAGTGAATGGCCATGTTTTGCACTCATTCGTGCATCTAAACAAAATAATTAAATCAATCAACATCATCCAAATTCACAAATAAACAAAATTACCCTATTTGCGCGACTAAGCCTTCAATAGTTGCACACAAATACGTGATTTTCTCACAGATAGACGTGTAGTTCTGTGCAAATATCCATTCTAATACCACACAAAGGTTGGACAATTGTTCACTCCATAGTGGCACATGAACGTGCGACTATTTTCTCCACAGTTGTGCGCTTTTGCGTAACTATCCATTTCACAGCTGTGCACTCTTGCGCGACATAAATTACTTGAGTCACGTGCATTGTGCATGACTGTGGTAATTTATATTGCACATAGTGCATGATATATTTAATCATACCCGCACATAGATGCATGGGTATAAACCAATATCCCACATAGTCCCCCTCATTAAGGCATAAAAATGGTCATACGACCCCCATCCAAAAAACATGAAAAATACAAAATTGTAGGAGGACTAGACCATTCACCGATCTCTCTTGCAAGCCAAATATGATGTCTCACGACCTCGTACTACTCGTAAAGGCTAACACCAATACATTAAGAACTCAACTCGTGCAAGTACAAATGAGGTGGCATTGTGGGCCCCATGCCCATACATACACCCCCTTCCCAAACTTCCATTCTGAAGCTCAGGAGCTTCGTTTCATGTCGTTCATGGAACAACAATCCTAATTCTGCCATCTACATATCCGTATCGTTTATTCTATATTTTCTTTCCACAACCCGGGAAACCACCTCCTAGCCTCGGTCGTAGTTACTCACACTCATTATCATCATTATCAATAATTGTCATATGTTTTGTATCAACAGGTATTTTTCACGTTGGGTATTTGGTTTTTGTGTGTGCTAGTTCTTGTTACGAAGATATACAGTCTTTTTAGTCTTATCCATCCTATGGCCCCTTTAGGTATATGTTCAACATTGACATGCCATCAATCCCTCTGCAAATAATTGCATCTCCCAGTCACACCCTCTAAGATTCATCCCTAGAATCATCATACCTGACTCTGTGGTACCATCACCTCCATTACATTTTGGTACTGCTATCTGGTAGCATTCCCACCTACATGAGTTTTCCCATATATATTTTTCTTTTGGAAAATAGATACTCATGCTGCTCTTTTTCCCCTTAGGATTGGGTGTCCTAGTAGTCTTACACCTAAAAGAATGAGTCTTATACTTCTTCTCATCATCTTGCTAGCCGAACCTCGATGGACTCCCACATCATATTGTCCCAGTTACATTTGATTCACCTCCACATCATCACTAACCCTCCATTTCATCCAACATAAATTTCTTATTTGCAAGTACATCCTCCATTCATCTACCTGGTACAAAAACCCATCCATGGGGCCCCCACCCTTCATCAGTCAACTTCTACAAAGTTGTGCCCCAAGAAGGCCAAGTCGTACTTCACTGGGGCACTCGTTTCTGTATGTTTATCATCAACCTAATTATTATTTATTCATTTGGTAATTGTATAAAGTACCTTTTAAATTTCAGCGAGTATAGTAGGTTTTTGTCATCCCAGCCGATTGCACTTTTTCCTTGGCACATAACAATCCATGTCTCCCTTGGTTGGGGCATACCACTTTCATAGCCATCTATGCAAGCTGTCCTTACCATGGCCAAAATACCGACTATCATAGATACTCTTGTCCCAAACCTCTATATTTTGACCTATCTTATACCCCTTTGCAGTCTCACCCATTCAACATAGTTTACCTAATATCTAGCCATCCCCATGACACCATATCATGTTTTAAAATTGTTTCCATCATTCCATCTTACCATAACCAAGGGAATTTCTTGAGTCCCATACATTTTTAACTTCATCCATGTCACCAGTTCCTTCATCTTTTCCTCCATACAGTTCCTGACACCATTTTGATCAAATCGATGTCAAGAAGCTCTTTGCTTCTTGTAGCTACACCCCCTTCCCTGTCAACGCCAACACAAGTTTCCAATAAAGTGGAAGTATCTTGATTCTCATTCCATTATTAATGAGCAGTATCAGATGACACATAAAGAGTCCTCATCACTTTCTGATGCCGTTGACCCCAATAACATTCGACCTCAATAAAGTTTCATGTAACGATGGGTCTTACTATGAGGCTGTTGTAGTTTTTAGTAGCAGTCGAAGACTTCTGAATTTGATAGGCCATCAATTCCTCCGAGTTATTCATTCATCAATTCAGATCTAGTTCATTAATTAGAACCGTCATCTACCATTTTAATGCTCCCAAGGGAACTGCAAATATTGACTTCATCAACAATTTTCAATTACAATCATATTATTCTGGTTTCGCCTCGTTTGTACAAAAAAAATATTTTTTAGAGAATACTTGGTCCACATATTAGTCCCCTCTCATTCCAATGGGTCGCTCTCATAATCCCTCAATACAAAGTCTCTCACTCTTTTATATAATGACATCATCACCAAAAGAAACAATGATACATTTCAACTTTACTATGCTCCTAACTTCACACATTAGGGGCATCTGTTATCACTGAAAATTTTCTCACAACAATACGTGCAGTGGTTGAAGATAGTACCAACACAAAACATTAATCAATATACCTCAACCATTTACAGAACCTATTCATTAAGCAAAACTATACAAAATAGTTATTGAATTTCAATGCAATTTCTCCAACGTTGACTTGCACAATCCACATGAGCCAACACAATGTTAAATGCACAAATTGGGCGGTCCACAGGTCTGTCTCCAAAAGAACTTGTGTTGATGTGGAAACAACACATTAATGAAATTGGTCAGGCCTCAACCACTTCCAGATGGGAGTGTACTAATACAAGAAGTTCAAATCGACCCTAAATCTAGCCTTGGGGATATTGAGGGGATGGGTAGTACCTCCAATGGGCTCCCATTCACACTATAAGCAAGTTATGAAAAAAATTGCATTGGTCCTATAAATACACGACCAATGTATGCAAACAAATTGAATAATTTTGAGTATTGTTATGTTGTTCTTTCAGGTTTTGGAGAAGCCATCATTCTCTTAGAGCCTCTTGAGCATTCATAGAAAATGTTGCACTTCTCTCCTCTTGAGAAGTTTGAAAATCAAGTCTTCACCATTGTATTTCCATTTTCCATTGTTAGAATAAGAGAGATTTGTATTTGGGGGATTCAAGAGCTCTCCCAAGGAGGAAGAGGAGACTCATAAGTTCCCATACTTCTCCTAAGTGTTATCAATTCGAAGATCAATATTATTGGTAGCTATTCCTTGTGTCTCTTTCATGTATCCATTTGAAGTTTTTATATGCTTAGTTTAGTTTTTGTTTCTTGTTATTTACTTTCTTGTTTTCTCTTTAATTGAACCACTAATCAACTATCTCATTTCTATATTTTCTTGATGGCTTAACAAGGCAACTAACCTACTTGTCTTTGCTCAGTCTAATGCTCAAACAAGCATAGCAATGGTGTTGTGGTTTTATGTCTTGGCTTGAATCTTTGCTTGATTGAGTTCTTGTAGTTCTAATGTTTGATTTTTGGTTGTGATTTTGCACTTAACTTTCATGTGTAATGTCTCTTGAAGTTCCCTACATTCTAGTTGAATCTATAAGGGAATTGTCTAACTGTTCTACATTTTAGACCTATTTTAAATATATTCATTGATTTTGGTTGCAAATTGGCTAATTTTCATCATAGATGGGTCCAAAAAGTAGAACAATTAAGCTACTCCATTTATAAGCCCTTGTTTTTGGTGCAATGTGTTTTTGTTGATTAAGGTTGGTTGTCATTGATGTCAACCCTTGAAGAAATCCTGGTAGCACAAAGGTTTGGGTAATGGACCCAAGTTTGTTTGATGTAAATATGACTCGTTATTTTCTTGTCATGGTTGATAATAAGTAGAAATTTATGAACTCCAAAGTGGTCCCCTTATGGTGAAAGCCCTCACGACAAGATGCTTTGCGGATTGAGTTATCCTAGAAGTATGGTTAGAGAACCCATGATTATTTGTGGAATAATGATATGAAGATCAATGAATTTATCATTGAAACTATCCTATATGTATAGTTCTTTTCATGCCATTTCTGGTGGTATGTGGAACGTCACATAACTCCGCACGGTTAGAGAGTTATGGCCATGAGAAGTTGGAGAACCCAGGTTTGGGTAATGGACCCAAGTTTGTTTGATGGATAATGGTATGAGTTTTGATATATTTTCAAGTAATACTATTCTATATGGATGGTACATGTCATTCCATTTCTGTTGGTACATGGAATGTCACATAACTCCTCATGGTTTGAGAGTTATGGACTTACGAAGTTGGAGGACCCTCTTATGTCATCTAGAAGTCCCAAAAGGTCAAAGTAGTCAAAGTGGTTTGAGAGATTTTAGAAGGTAAATAATAAAGTGAAGTGATGCATGTACTATAATTCAAAGTGAATACAAAATAAATTATTTAAATAATAAATTTAATGGATAAACTAGAAGTGGGTTAACGCTAAAATAAGGAAAGTGGGTAAAGTGACCTAGAAGATGTTTTTAAGGAAGCTACTTGGAGAGTATAAATAAGAGGCAAGGCTCTCTCATTTTAAACAAAATTGAGAATATTGAATACCTATAGGTGTCTGAGGTAACCAAAGGATATCTAAGCCTAAGTTCCGAGGAAAGTGAAGAAAAGAAGGCCGGAATTCAAGGAAGGATAAATTCTTTTGATGATGCTTTCTAAGGTATGTTTTTTTTTCAGGTCATCTCACCTTTTTCAAAATACATTTTTTTATAGAATGATTCAGACCTTGAAATTGCTATTCCATTGAGGAAACATATCCAAGTATATGTGGTAAAATATTAATCTCGTGGGTCATTTTAGTTTTGGAGTTACACTCCGTGGAAAATAGGGTTTGTGGCTAGTCCTAAAACTAGTCAAAAACAGGTGTTTTGGGTAAAAACGTCATAACTTCTTCATAAAAGATCCAAATTCAGTAAGACAAAATGTGTTGGTTAGAGTACAATCTGTAGTCTTCTTTGAAACATTTTCAAATCAATTCAAAAAATATTCCATGTGGGGCACGCTCTACAAGGTCACTCTATAGAATAAGACAAAATTCAACAAGGTGTGCCATTTTTGCTATAACTCATTTTCTGAGAGGTTCCAAGTAGTGAAACATGGAGGAATTGAACAAAACAAACTGAAAAATATTGTGTATCTGTTTTAGATATTCATTCATTACAGGTACAAATTTATGATTATTTCAAGTTAGGGTTGTTGACTAATCCAAAACTAGTCTTGTGAGACTAAAGAAACGTTTGATGAAAATGCTAGTCTCTTGTTGTTAAAGTTAAGGAAGGTTTGCAAGTATGTGATCATATAAACCATGTCTATTACAAAGTTACAAATCATATTTGGATGATGAAATTGATGAGGGATTTTGGTTGAGGTACAAGTTGGGTACATGGTTAAGACAAGTAGTTGATGAGTTGGCACATACATGAGGTGTATAGTTGATGATGTTGGTACATATTGATGAGTCATAGTTGATGAGGACTTGACACATGATTGGTAAATACTTGGTACATGGTTGGTTGCACTTTTTTATGGTACATGTTGATTACAGATTGTTTGGTACAGGTTGGTGCATGGTTGATGCACTTGTTTATGGTATAGGTTGAATAGAGGTTGAGGTACATGTTGATGCATGGTTCAGGTTTATTGGTACATGCTTACAACGGTATATATCACAGTGATAGTGTGACAATGGTTCTGTCATTCTACTTCTACTTCAGGGCGGTTGGAGGGGGAAAGGACATGTGGTTGTAGCCACCTTCCATTTGTAGCAAGAGAACATAGGGGGTTGTAGCCTCCTTCTGGTTCTAGCCAGAGAATTGGAGAGTTGGAGCTTCCCTCAAGTTGTAGCTTGAGAAAATAGGGGGTTGGAGCCTCCTTCCAGTTGCAATTTGAAAACAAAGGAAGTTGGTGCTTCCAATGAAAGTAATTCTTCAAGACATATAAGAAAAAACATTCTGTGGTTTTCTCCCGATTTGGGTTTCCACGTAAAACACTGGTGTACTGTTTATGTGTGTGATTGTTAATTTCTTATTGCTCATTATTGGATAATAATTCTACATTGATATAACACTTGGATTATTTGGAGAAAAATGATTATAATTACGCTATTACTGATTCACCCCTCCTCTCGGTAGTCCAACAATTGGTATCAGAGCAGGTTCCTTCAGAAATCAATTTAACCACTGAAAGGTAGATCATGGAGAGTACCAACTTGTATAAAAATGGAATACCACAATTTGATGGACATAAGTATGCTTTTTGGAGCATAAGGATGAATACATATATACAGGCACAGGGATTTCAAGTTTGACAATCAATTGTAGATGGATACACAACACCAACAGTTCCACCAACAAATGACAAAGCAATGAAACTCAGTGAGATGAATTCCAAAGCCAAAAATGCACTTTTGAATGGTCTCAGTGATACAATATTCACCAAAGTTGCACATTGTAAATCCGCTAAAGAGATTTGGGACAAGCTTCGAAATATTTATGAAGGAGATACAAAATTCAAAGCAGCAAAGCTTAAAACTTACAGAGGTTAGTTCGAACAACTAAAAATGAAGGAAGATGAGAATATCGCAGCCTACTTCTTACGAGTCGATGAAACAGTGAATGCAATCATAGGATTGGGAGAAGAAATTGAAGAATCTGTAATTTTTCAAAAGGTACTAAGATATCTTCCTTGAGATTTAACCTTAAGATATCAACACTAGAAGAAAGACCAGATGTAACCTCAATAAGCATGGATGAACTGCATGGAATATTCACAGCATACGAAATGAGAACTGAACAGGAAAATATAGATGTAAAAGAAGTAGTTTTCAAAGCATCCAAAAGATCAAATCAAAATAAAAAAGAAGAATATAAAAGCAACAGTGATGACTCGGAAGATGATGAAGAAGTGGCCAACTTTGTCAAAAGACTGAACAAGGGAAACGACGGTAGGTATAGATATAATCTTCCTTTAATTTGTTTTAATTGTGATGGTATTGATAATTTTTCTAACAAATGTCCTCATAAGAAAAAGAGAAATGATGAAGGTTACTTAAAAGGGAAACACACATATAAAGGCAAAAGAACTACAAAGAAAGTTTTCAATAAAAGCTTATGCACCAAAGAAGACATCTCATCATCAGATGAAGATGAAGTCACTGACAGTGAGACAAGAAGAGTTCTATTAATGGAAGTAAAAGACTTTGACAGAGAAGACTCCGAAGAAGAATATGAAGAAGCCAAAGAAGAATGTGAAGAAGTCAGAGAAGAAATTGAAGAGGCAGAAGTTGACTTTCAAGAAGAATTAATGTGTGCCATAGAAGTTATCAGAAGAGAAAAGAAGAAGAACAAGAAACTACAAGAAGAACTAGACAAAAATGAAGACACTCAAGAACTAGAACAAATGATCACAAAATTGAAGGTTCAAATAGAAGAAGATAAAAGAATCGAAGAAGCACTCAAAGAACAACTAGAAGAAAATCACAGGATCATTGGAAACTTGGAAGCAGAGATTGTCACATTAAGAAAGGATATTCAAAAGAAAAATATGCAGAATAGCTCAAAAGTTTTGGATGACATTATCAACAGTCAAAAATATCATTTTGACAAGATCGGACTTGGATACAATCAGACAGAAAAGGGATCAAGCTCCAAAACAACAGAGCAAGAAACATATCTAAAAGTCTATGTAGAAACAATCAAAGTGGATAGAAAGATATACAAGGAAGATTACAGGGGCACTACTCGACTGAGAAGATTCAGATTTCAGAATCAACAACCGACAGATAGGCCTCAAGAAGAAGAAGGATTCACAAGAGAACCTCCTTTCAGAAGATCCTCAACTCCTAGGTATCAAACTATATTTTTCGGTTTATGTTATGCATGTAATAATTTTGGACATAAAGCTATGAATTGTAGAGCTAATAACATGAACAATAAATACTTTGAGAGTAATACACAAAGGGGTTATCCAAGAATTTCTAATGAAACACAGAGAAGAAGTTACAACAGGTTTGAATCTTTGAGAACTGAAGTGGAATGTTACAAATGTAACAATTTTGGACATATGGCCAAAGATTGCAGAATGACAGTCCTTCCTAAAGAACCACAATAGAATAACAACAATCATAGGCATGAACCTCAAAAAAGAACATGGATAAGAAAGCAGGATCAATATAACAATGAAGAATGCACACTCACCCTACAAGCTAAACAAAAGAAACGTGGTTGGTATGTTGATAGTTGTTGGCCCTTGGTTATGAAAGGAAGCGGCGAACAATGAAGAAAAGGTAAAAAGTGAACTTCGTGGGAGACACAGTGACTGTCACTGGGTCGACGTGAGAAAAAGAGCAGAAAAGATGGAGCAAAGTGCATAAAATCAAGCCGTTGGATGAGGAGATCGAGGATGATAGATAAGCAAGGAAGATGGACCGAGAACGACTCAAGAAGTGGGAAAAGCCACCATTGGATGCTTTGGAGCACCGCACGAGAAAGAAGGAAAGACGAGATGGTGAAGTCCGAAAAAAGTGGTCCAAGTTGACCTAGGGTCTTAGACACCTAGGGTTTTGGTAATTAGGGTTTTGACACCTAGGTTTCAGCCTAAGGCTGTCGGTGAGGTATTGTAATGTATAAATAAAGGTCAAGAGGACCTGGGTTGGGGGGTATGATATTGTTATTTCTTTAGCTCTATTATTGTGGTGAGAGGTCATTGTATTGTGAGAGAGAAGTGCCGAGGGTGAGAGGCTTCTGGTATTGTAAGGTCTTTACCTGGGTGCGAAGATCAAATCCTGCAGCTGGGTGCATAGGAAGGGGGAGAGAGAGAGAAGGAGAGAGAGGATCTGCTGGCCAAGAGTGCAGATCAGAACTGTAAGCTTTATCTTAATATATCATAAGCACAGTTCTGTGGACGTAGCCCTAGAGAGAGGGTGAACCACATATATCTTGTGTTGTGTGGGTGATTAATGCTTTGATCTATGTCATTATTATACTGTTATATGCATTATTGTGTTAGATCAAGATCTATAGTTGCGCAGAGTAGATCTCATTGATAAGTAATATATGAATACCGTGATTGCTGTTATACAAGATCCACTTGATATTCCCCTGGTTGTAGACATCTCTGTCCTGCAACCCCCTCATCGCTGCTTCAGGTGAGACTGCATCTGCTTCGCAGGTGTTGCTGAAAGGGCTAGTAGCTAGGGCTTGTTGGTGCGCTCCTGGAGTGAACCCTGGGTCTGCCCCTATGCCAACAAATGGTTCCATTGCCGAGACATGAATCTTTTTAAGGAAATGTCAAGGTGGTTCCCATCGAAGAAAGAGATTCAGAAGTGGATAGAGGATCAAGAGAAGGACTTTGCTGAAGCCCAGAACAAGAACCCTAAACTGAGTATTGAAGATTGGCTACAAAGATACATCTTCATTGACATTCACAAGATCTTCTTTGGAGGAATCCACTAGGAGCTACACGAGTGGTTGGCTAGGTTAGTTGACACACAGTTTGAGATCAAATCTAGACCTTCTGTGGTTTGGACACCAACACTGATCTAGAAGGTCAAGAGAATTGACAATGCTGTATCCAGATCAGTAGGTCATTGGTCTGATAGCACCATTGGAGGGTATATCACTGAGTTTTTTATTGAAAGAACAAAATCGTATAGCCAAGCCGAGAGATACTTTTTCAAAGGACCCAGAGGAAAATTTTTGCACTTTCTGAAGCTAAGAATCAAGATGATCTTGCATGAAAACCACATCTTGAAGATACAGTAGATTGGTCGGACTTGAAAAGGCTAATGTTCAAGATCTCAGACAGTGACAATGACACAAAAGCAGGACATACGCGTAGTGGGAAAGTATTCCGAGGGGTTCACCTTGAGAACTTGTTTAAGCAAAACTATGGAGAAGAGGGTTTCTACAATGAAGAAGAGGTAGATCTAACTGAAGAAGAGCATCCAAAACCCACCAGAATAGAAGAAGGGGAAGCTGAAGAACTGCGCCAAAGCGAGACAGAAAACTCAGGAACTGCATGGACTACTGAAGTAAGTAACGTTAATCCTCTTGTTTTCCCAACAGTACTTAGCAGTCAGAATAGTTAGAACCACCAAAATCTTTAGAGTACTGTTACTAGTAGCTCAGCATCTACTCAGACAAGAAGCCTAGTCAACTCTATGGCAGATGAAATGAGACTCCCTATATTTAGAGTAGATGGATCTAAAGACCCAGATCAACATTTGTTTCTGTGTGAAGCCGTATGGAATATTAAAAGTATCACCGATGAAGCCATAAAGAGAACCGAGTTCAACACTACGCTATGGGACCGCGCACTGAGCTGGTACATGAAACTTGTCCAAGGACTGGCACAACCTAAGCTCCTGAATAAGATCAAGAGTGCACTGATTGAATATTTTAAGAAACCTAAGTCGGAGTCACAATGTATTACATAAATAAAAGAGATTAAACAAAGGGTAGCATAACCTGTTTGGGAGTTCAACCAGAGATTCAAGACCCTGACAGGCCGATTAACTTTTCAGATCCCCGATGAACAGAACAAAGAATGGTTCATCGCTGCGCTTTTACCACACATAAGAGTCCCTCTGATGTAGCAGAAGATTGCATCAGAGGCAGAAGCTTTGGAGATCGCCATGAAGCTTGAATCAACACCGATGGGAGAATCTAGCTCAGGCAATATCCAGATCATGAGCCAGCTAACTAGTTTGTCTTTACAGGTCGAGGATATGAAGAAAGATAAGGGAAAATACAAAAGGGAATATATCTGGTGTGTAAGATGCAGATCTGAAGGCCATGATAAGGAATACTATCCCTTATTTCATGAGTAATTGGCCTTAGGGGCCCGAGCCCATTGAAGAAAGTTAACCTACCCTGGTGCGATGTATGCAGAAATAGGCATCGCCCAGGTGAGTGCTACTACATGCAGAAGTATGTTCAGACACCCAAAAACTTGTATTGTACATTTTTTAAATCAATGGGGCACGATGATTGAGATTGTAGAGCTTATGATCTCATGCATGAAAGGTCGAGAGACATATACAAGATTCAAGGCAAAGTACAACAAGAAGGAAACACTCCACAATACAACTCTCCGGGGAGAGGAAAATTCAATCCTCGCAGTGGATACAGAGGACGAGGAGGAGGTATGGGCCAAGGTTGAGGACAAATAATATGTTATAACTACGTGTAGCTAGGCCATTTAGCAAGAGATTATCAGAATCCTTGCACAACCTGTAGTTACTGTAACTCCTTTGAGCATGTCATAGAGGAATGCCCTGTGCTGCTGGCTAAAATTTAGGAAAGATGAGGACCTCAGCAGAACCCACAAGTACAACTGATATATGATGAACCTCATGGAGTAGACCCTAGAGTTGCTGTTATCACTCGAGGAGGCACTGCTACAGAAGAAGACAGAGCAGCCCAAGGAAAGATTGAAAACGACCACGGAGTCAGGAAAGATACAGAAAATACCCCAACGTCGATGCTAAGAAATAAAGATAGATATCCGAGGAGGCAAGAAAAGAGTTCAAAAGAGGTCAAGGATCTTCATCAAAGAGACAACCAGAAATCAAAGAATATGGCATGCTTTAGGCGTTTGATCCGTCTGCATTGCCAACAGAAGGGAAATAGGTAAGAAAACTCATGGAATTTTTGTGCACTTGTGTTAAGTTGATTCAAAACACATGATAGGCGATAGAGACATGTTTCTTACATTACGAAAGGAAAAAGATGGATCAGTCTCCTTCGGAAATGATGATTCGGCCAAAATCATTGGAAAAGGCACGGTCCGAATTGGGAACAAGAATGAAAAGGCAGAAAATGTTCTACTAGTAGAAGATATGAAACATAATCTTCTAAGTGTGAGTCAAATGTGTGACCAAGGTCATAAAGTTACTTTTGATTCACAAAAGTGTGAGATAAGAAAAGAAGGTTCTGGGAAATTAGTCGCTACAGCTGCAAGAACTTCAAGCAACATATATGTGTTAAGCGAAATTGGAAATGAAAAGTGTTGTCTAGGAAAGGAAGATGAAAGTTGGCTATGGCACATAAGAATGGGTCACATACATTTTGATAACCTTGTCAAATTCAAAAAAAGAGAAGCAGTCAGAGAAATGCCCCAGATCACGAAACCAACCAACACTTTATGCAAGCATTGTCAACAAGGAAAGCAAACAAAGACCAGGTTCAAATCAAAGGAATATTCAAGGACAAGACCACTAGAAATTGTGCATACTGATCTAGTTGGACCAACTAAAACCAAGGGATTAAAAGGTGAGAAATACTTTATGTTATTAGTTTATGATTATACAAGAATGACTACAGTTTTCTTTTTCAAGAATAAGTCAGAAGATTTGGAAAAATTCAAGATCTACAAGGAAATGGTTGAAAATGAAATGGATTCAAAAATCAAATGCTTGATATCTGATAATGGAGGAGAGTTCACCTCAAATGAATTTATGGACTACTGCAACAATCATGGAATAAAAAGGCAATTCTCCGTTGCTAGGACACCTCAACAAAATGGAGTTGTTGAAACAAAGAACATGATAGTACATGAAATGGCTCGAACAATGCTAATGGATTCAAAATTGACAGATATTTTTTGGACACAGGCAGTGCATACAATAGTTCATATTCAAAATAGAGTAATGCTCAGAAACAACACTGACAAAACCCCTTACAAACTATGGAAAGGAAGACCAACAAATGTAAGGCACTTCGAAGTTTTTGGAAGCAAATGCTATATCAAAATAGAAGATGGCGGAATGGGAAAGTTTGACTCTCGCGTGGACAAAGGAGTACTTGTTGGTTACTCAAGTACAAGGAAAGCATACAAGTGTTACAATCTAAGATTAAATAAAGTTGTGGAAAGAATCAACGTGGCAATTGATGAAACAGGCAGACCAGAATCAAAGGAAGAAGAAAATAAATCAATGAAACAACCCTTAGAAGAAGAAGAAGAATATGAAAAAGAAGTAGAAGAGGAAGATGAAGAGAATCCGACAGAAGCAGAAGAGCGACTTCAGGAAGTGTCTCCAAAGACACCTAGCAAACGAGTATAGAAGAATCATCCGTTAGATCAGATTATCGGAAACAAAGATGCAAGAGTTGAGACTAGAAGAAAAATCCATTCACTAGAACAAACTCACCTAGCACTCTTATCTACAATTGAACCGAACTGTTTTGAAGAAGCCAACAAAGATGAATTTTGGAAAAAGACCATGGATGAAGAATTGGATCAAATAGGGAAAAATGAAACTTGGGAACTGGTTCCAAGACCAAAGAATAATAATGTGATCGACACAAAGTGGGTCTTCAGGAATAAATTGAATGAAGATGGACAAGTTACAAGGAACAAAGCTAGATTGGTATGTAAAGGATATGCACAGGTTGAAGGAATCGACTTTGAAGAGACATTTGCCCTAGTTTCCAGAATGACAACAATCCGTTTGCTTTTAGCTTATGCATGCTCAAAAAATATTAAAATGTATCAAATGGATGTAAAATCAACTTTTCTGAAAGGGGAACTTGAAGAAGAAGTCTACATTGAACAATCGAAAGGATTTCAGTTGTCAGAAAACACAGATTATGTGTGTAAATTAAAGAAGGCCTTGTATGGTCTAAAACAGGCTCCTAGAGCATGGTACTCTAGATTGGATAAGTATCTACAGTAGGCAGGGTTCAGAAAAGGAAGTGCAAACATCAACCTCTACATCAAGGTAAGTCAAGGTAATATTTTATTAATTGAAGTTTATGTTGATGATATTATTTTTGGTAGTGATGATGACAGGTTAAGCTAGAAATTTGCAAAAGATATGCATAATGAATATGAAATGTCATTACTTGGAGAACTATCCTTCTTTTTGGGACTTCAGATACGTCAAAGAAACTAAGGAATTTTTATTTCTCAAACCAAGTATATCAGAGAAATGTTGAAGAGGTTCAGATTGGAAGATTGTAAACCAATTATCACTCCCATGCAAACCAGTTGCAAGTTGAGCAAAGATGATGACTTGAAGTCTACAGATCAGAGGAAATATAGTTCAATGATTGGCAACCTACTATATGTGACAACATCCAGACCAGATGTAATGCAGACAGTTAGACAAGTGGCACGATTTCAAGCAGCACCAAAGGAATCACATGTATTAGTAGTGAAGAATATTTTCAGATATGTCAAAGGAACATAAGAGTTTGGACTATGGTATCCAAAAGGAAAGGATCTATCACTTATTGCCTACACAAATGTAGATTGGGAAAGTTGTATTGATGACCAACGAAGCACCAATGGAGAAAAATTCTATTTGGGTGAGTGTTTAGTATCATGGCTAAGGAAGATACAATCATCACTATCCTTATCTACATCCGAGGCAGAGTATATTGCAACAACATCATGTTGTACACAATTTCTTTGGATGAAACAAACTTTGACAAATATACAGGTTGAGTATGATGATCCCATTCCAATCTATTGTGATAATACAAGTGCCATCAGTATCCCAAAGAACTCGGTGATGCACTCCAAGATGAAGCACATTCCAATCAAGTATCACTTTCTACAGGAGCAGGTTGCAGAAAAGAACATCAAATTTGAGTATGTGGGCACAAAAGAACAAGTGGAAAACATCTTTACAAAACCACTTCCACGAGAAGCCTTTGAATATCTTCGCCAGAGACTTGGAGTTATTTCTACTCCAAAATAAATTATTTTTGAATGCTTATCTTATATGTCTTAGATGTACATGAGGAAGCACCATAAAGAGGACATTTCAGTCAGGGGGAGAAGCCCCGGATGGAAAGATACCTTTTCCATTGATGACAAAGGGGGAGAGATTCATCAGATGTAAAGGACAGAGGCATGGTTCCAGGGGGAGAAATGGTCACAAAGATGCAGAGGATAGAGATGTTTCCAGGGGGACCATGAGTGATATGAATTCAGTACTACATGACATAATTTCAGTTGTGCATCAGAGTGTTGCTAATGTTGGCATATTTACAGGTAGAGTGTGCTTGTCATTGATGGAAAGATCAAAATGTGCATCGATGGCAGAATAGGAACAACATAAGCTCAGGTGAAGAAGCAAACAATGTGCAATCCAAGCTCATAGAGGAATAGTGCAGAGTTACACGCAGAGCGCAAATATGCACCAGGGAATTGTCAAAGCTCATAAGAGATAGCACAACCGAGGTCCAAGAGAAGGACTCGCAGGAGGAGCAAAGGTCGAGACCATGGAACACTTAGAAAATATTCTAAGTCAAAGAGAACAGATCTTAAGCGTCAGATCTGAGCACGAGGACTGACCATCGTTGGATCCAGAAGAACGTGCATGACCTTTAAGTGTAAGGTGAAGCGGGCTTACAAAGTCTTGAAAGTAGGGGGATCGTCCATGTTCGAGGAGGACACGTGGCAACAGATGAGGAGTTTCGAAGAATCGTGAATCGAGAGAACTGCGTCGAGCAGTCCATAGATATCGCGAAATGCGAAATCCCAATGGCTTCTAGCTCGTTTGATCCGAAGGACACGTGGTAGCAGATGAGGATTTTCACAATTTCGAGAATTTGGAGCACAAAGGAAATGCAAAATCACGATATGATATGAGCCGTTGGATCGAGGACTAATTTGGGCTGTCAGATCTAAGAGGTGAATGTGGCAGACCACGTCAACAAAGACAGGTGGTAGACTATGTCAGCAAGGACACGTGGCACAATCAGACTATGACAAGTGTCAAGTTGATTCGACATTTTAGGTATGTGGAAATCACAAATTCGAGTGACACGTGGCAACTGCTTGGCTCATGACACATCATCGAGTGACACAAGAGTTACGTCACTCCAGGAGTTTTTCTTCAGGAGTTTTACCCTCAACACTCCCCCAAAGTCCCGAAGGCTGTAGTACTGGAGTGGAGGATAACCGTTGGATCACTGAGAAATCCCAACTGTTGATTTGATATGAAGCCATTTCGAAGTTTCACGTATCGGGAGTTTGGAGGCAACTTGCTGAAGAATCTCCAAAATGCGAAGTTGCGAAAATTTATGGGCCGTCAGATCATAAAGGGTTATAGACCATTGATCTATACCAAGATCCCTGAAGTTGCGAGTCATGAAGTGCCTTTTGGATAAGTGCTTAGTCACAATTGGTGGTCATATGAGAGGAAGGATCCAGCCCAACTAAGCTCCATTTCAGAGATCGCGACATGGGAGAGTCGAGATGTCTCATCACAAGATTTTTGAAACGCGAAATCATGAAATCACTTTCTGTTTAGCGTTCGGTCATAGCCAGTGGGCATATAGGATAAACAAGAGTCCCTGGGGGTGTAATCCAATGGTGCTGGTCAATTGGGAATTTGATCGAAGGGCTACTATTTCACTTCACGGTTAATTTTTCAGTTATGATTCAGTTAGCAGAATTGAATCATAGTTCTTGGACGTTTGATGATTTAGTTGCTGATGCGTTTCTTTGGATATTCGAGGTGTAACTGAATTGGTGGAGATCATGAAAGAGAAATTTCGTGACTGTGTGAGGTTGGCTGTTCTAACAAAAAAATGAGTTGAATTGGGAGAAAGGAAAAAAACAGTATGCACAGTGTGATATCAAACTCAGAGATGAGAAACAGAAGTTGAACAGAACATAAAAGGTGAAGAGAGTAGAATGAACACATTCCAAAGAGCATGAGAGGAATAGAGAAAGAACAGAAATAAAGAGACAACACATCAAGCCAAGTATGAATGGAGCTTTAGAATAGTGAAGAAGAGAAGAATTACAGAACATAGAAGAAGTGGTAAGAATTGATATACCTGTATTTTTGGTTATTCAATCATTTAATTATAATCAGGAAGGTAGGGTGGTGCTAGGGACTGTAGTCCTCTGTTATTCAAGTTGGTGCTTGAATACTGGAAGTTGAAGCTTTCATCTAGTTGTGGCTAGAAAACAGGGTGGCAGGGTGGTGCTTGGGAAAACACAAAGTTTTCTGTATGCAATTTGGTGCTTGTATAAGTGGAAGTAGGTACTTTTATCCAGTTGGTGCTGGAACACTTAGGGAGTTGGTGCTTCCTTCTAGTGGGTGCTAGAGAAATCAGGGAGTTGGTGCTTCCTTCTAGTGGGTGCTAGAGAAATCAAAGGGTTGGTGATCTCAACAAGTTGAAACTTGTAAAACAGAGGTAGTAGCCTCACATTGAGTTGGTGCTCAATGATATATGATGTACATAACTTAAACGACTGACTATCATTCGAAGAAGAAGAGGTTTTATCCCTATATGGGTTTCCTCGTGAAAATCTGTCTCTGTGTATATCTTATGTGTGACTGATGCTCATTATTTATGTTGTTCATATCTTGTATAATATTGATGGTCACTTGGAAGAGATTAAAAGTTGTTTGAATAGTCATAAATTGTTTAAGCACAGTAACAACTGATTCACCCCCCTGCTCTCAGTTGTCTTAGTAATTTCAAGAATTGGTATCAGAGCGGGTTCCTTTATTTAAAGGTAGATTTGTAAGCTTAAACATGACAAGTCATGAAGAGAATTCAGCCAATAAGCCTCCTCTGTTTGATGGAACAAAATTTTCCTTCTAGAAGGTTAGAATGAGAACATACTTAATGACCTTAGGTGCTGATGTTTCAGATGTAGTAGAAACTGGATATATAAAGCCTGTTGTGCTAGCTTCTAAAGATGATAAGTTAGAATTTAGTTTGAATGTAAAGGCAATGAATGATATCTTGAATGGACTTGCTAAAGCTGAGTTTGTAAAGGTGATGCATCTTGAATCTGCCAAAGCAATGTGGGATAAACTTATTAGCAGTTATGAAGGAAATGAGAAAGTAAAAGATGCCAAACTTCAAACATATAGATTGAAATTTAAACAACTAAAGATGAATGAAGATGAAACAATTAGCAAGTATTTTTTACGAGTTGAAGAACTTGTGAATTCCATGAAAGGTATTGGTGAGAAGATTGAAGAATCATTTTTAGTTCAGAAGATTTTAAGATCTCTGCTTGATAAATTTAATCCAAAGTTTCTGCAATAGAAGAACTAAATGATCTTAAAAATCTGTCCATTGATCAACCCCTAGGAACTCTAACTGCATATGAAATGAGAATTAGTAAATATAAATCCATTACTAGAGAAGTATCTTTTAAAGCAGACAAGAATACCGATTCAAAACTAGATGATATTGAGGCAACATTTGTGAGAAGATTAAAGAAAAGATCAAGCAAATACCAAGGCAAGTTGCCCTTCAAATGCTTTAACTGTGGTAAAATAGGTCATTTTGCATCTAAGCGTCCTCACCAGAAAAGGGACCAGAACTCTGATGATAAAAAGAAATACAAATTTAAGAAATATGGTAAAAGGAAAAGTTTGTGTGCAAACAATGACGACTCCTCAGAAGACATAGATAACGATTCATCCTACGAAGACAAAGTGAATGATTTTATGCTTATGTATATGGGAGATCTTGATGATGAACACACAAGAGGTGACGTGGATGATGATGAATCCGTGGTGAATATGGAAGGTGAATTAATCAGTGCTTTGGAAGAAATTGACAGACTTAGATTTAAGAAAAGAAAACAAAAACATCTGTTGATACAGTTTAAAATGAATGGTAAAAAACCTGATGAATATTTCGCCTTGATAAAAGTGGAGTTAGAAGAGGCAAAGAAAACAGAGGACATTCCAAAACAACAATTATCAGATAAGAAAGAGAGATGTGAAGCCTTAGAAGAATATATAGTAAAAACCATAAAAGAGATGGAGAAGTTTAAGGCATTGTATCACCAAAATCTGTCAAGTATTAAAGCATCAGAAGGATTAACCTCCATTCTAAATCAGCAAAGGAATCCAAAGTTGAAAGCTAGCTTGGGCTATGAAGAAGGATCAAGTAGTGATCATCCAAGTAATACACAATCCATCAATTTTGTCAAATCTACAATCATTGACAACAACCACTCTGCAGAAACAAAGAAATAAAATCAACCACCAAGAAGGAATGAAAGAAAAAGTACCAGAACCGAATCTGTAGATCAAAGAAATTATCAGCATGGAAGAAATTGACCCGCTCAAAGAAGACAGTATTTTTCCAGGTACAAAGGATGTTTCTATGGATATTGTTTTTTCTGTTCTAACTTTGGTCACAAAGCTATAACTTGTTCTTTAAGATTTAGATATGAGAAATCAAGATACTCAAGGAATAATTATCTGCCACAACAAAGATCGCGACAACCAAGCAACAAACAACCACAGACTATAAGTCATGTGATGGCTGGGAAAAAGATGCAGATTAAGGATAACAATCATTATGATCTGTTACTTAGTGAACTAGAATGTTACGTCTTCCATAACTATGGACACAAAGCTGCAGATTGTCGCTTAAGGAATTATAAGCTAGATTTGAATCCCACTGCTAAAAATTTCAAGGTTTGGAAGAAGAAAGAAGATGACAAGTGTGGATTAGTGTTATTAGCCCAAAGACAAAAGAATCCCTGGTATATTGACAGTGGATGTTCCAAACATATGACTGGAGACAAAAGTAAGTTTCTAACTCTAAGTGAAAGTAAATCAGGGAATGTAACTTTTGGAAACGATGCACCAAGAAAAATAAAAGGTAAAGGAATGGTAAGTCTGAGTAATGGAAAAGGAAAATATCAAGATGTGTTGTTTGTAGATGGTCTGAAACATAATCTGCTTAGTTTCATTCAAGTCTGTGACCGAGGATGTGAATTTTTTTTTTACTTCTAAAGATTGTAGAATAAAATCTGTGAATTCAGGACAACTGATTGCAAAAGGCATAAGAACAAAAAAAAATGTCTATGTGTTAAAAGAAGAATGCCACTTAAGAAAGTATGATGAAATTTGGCTATGGCATAGGAGACTTGGACACCTAAATTTTGATCATATAATCAAGCTTAGAAACAGTGGGGAAGTAAAAGATCTTCCAAAGATATCAAAGCCATATGAATCTGTTTGTAAACCTTGCCAGATAGGAAAGCTTACTTGGACACAGTTCAAATCTAAAAACTTTTCTTCAACAAAAAAACCTCTCCAGTTAGTACATATGGATTTATGTGGACCATCAAGAAAAGAAGGTACAGGAAAAGAAAACTGTTTTATGTTGATTATTAATGATTATTATAGACTAACATGGGTTGTCTTTTTGAAGGAAAAATCTGAAGCATTTGAAAAATTCAAAGTGGTTAAGGCCCTGACTGAGAATCAAACAGGAAAAAGATTGAAGGCAGTAAGGTCTGATAGAGGAGGAGAGTTCAGTTCATGTAACTTCAAAGAGTTCTATGATAAACATGGAATCAAATGAGAATACACTATTCCAAGGACTCCATAGAAAAATGGAGTAGTTGAGAGGCAGAATAGATCAGTTCAGTAGATGGCAAGATCAATGATGAATGACAGGAATATTGCTCAGACATATTGGGTGGAATCAATCCATACAACTATTCATATCCTTAACAAAGCTCATCTCAGGCCACACAGTGACAAGACTCCTTATGAACTATGGTTTGGAAGACCTGCTTCAATCAAGCATTTTAAAGTCTTTGGGTGTAAATGTTACATCAAGAATAATGATGAAAATATTGGCAAATATGATGACAGGGCCGATGAAGGTATCTTCTTAGGTTATGATAAAAAAATTAAAGGATACATATGTTATAATAAGAGGCTGCATAAATTGGTTGATTGTATCGACATAAAAGCTGATGAAGAAATCCTAGTACGTAATGTAAGCAGTGTTGAACCAATCACATAAGATATAGTTGAAGTTGAAGATGAACAGGTCCAAGGATCAGAAAGAGAAGAATATGAATCAAATGAAGACACAAATACTCAAGCTAACACAGATCAATAGAAAGAAACAAAACCACCTCTCATAATTGTCTGAAAGAATCATCCTAAAAATAAGATAATTAGAGATATAAATAAAGGAGTTCAGACAAGAAGGAAATTGACTAAAGACTTAGAACAATCTCAGGTTGCTTTTCTATCTATGATTGAACCTAAATTTTTTGATGAAGCCAACAAGCATGATGATTGGATTAGAGCTATGAATGAAGAGCTTGATCAGATTGAGAAGAACAATACTTGAGAGCTTGTTCCTAGACCTGAAGATAAGAATGTAATAGGTTCCAAATGGGTGTTCAAGAATAAAATGAATGAAAAAGGACAAGCTGTTAGGAATAAAGCCAGATTGGTCTGTAAGGGGTATGCACAAGTTGAAGGACATGATTTTGATGAAACCTTTGCACCAGTGGCAAGATTGGAAGCCATCAAAATGTTTCTTGCATATTCATGTCATAAGAAATTTAAAGT
The DNA here is from genome assembly GCA_032191745.1 of Picea mariana. Classification (NCBI taxonomy): domain Eukaryota; kingdom Viridiplantae; phylum Streptophyta; class Pinopsida; order Pinales; family Pinaceae; genus Picea; species Picea mariana. Next base: position 196,971 of record JASDQU010790073.1, on the reverse strand, counting down.
GTATCAGATGGATGTTAAGTCAACATTTCTTAATGGAGATATAGAGGAAGAATTTTATATGGAGCAACCTGAAGGATTCTCATTGACAGATAATCTTGATTATGTCTGCAAGCTGAAGAAGGATTTATATGGACTGAAACAAGCACCACGAGCTTGGTATTATAGACTGGACAAATTTTTACAAGACAAAGGGTTCAAGAAAGGTATTGTTGACAACAATCTCTACATTAAGTCTAAAGGTGATGATTTACTAGTTGTTTTGGTTTATGTAGATGACATTATTTTTGGCTGTACTAATGATTCCTCTGTCTAGTGGTTTTCTAACTCTATGCAAATAGATTTTGAGGTGTCCATGATAGGAGAACTGCCATACTTTCTTGGTTTACAAGTAAATTAGAGTTCTACAAGAATTTTTATCACTAAAGAAAAATATTTGAAAGAGATGTTGAAGAAGTTCCAGATTGAAGATTCTTCCCCTGTTAGTACACCTATGGTGGTCGGTTGCAAGCTCAGTAAAGATGATATTTTACTTGATGTTGATCAAAGGACATATCGATCAATGATAGGTAGTCTTCTGTACATCACAACATCCCGTCCTGATATAATGCAAGTTGTTGGAATGGTAGGTCGTTATCAGTCTGCTCCTAAACATAGTCATTTAGTAGCTATAACAAGGATATTCAAATACTTGAAGGGAACAATGACATATGGTTTGTGGTATCCTACAAATTAGAATTTTCAGTTAACTACTTATTCAGATGCTGATTGGGCAAATTGTGTGGATGAGAGAAAAAGCATCAGTGGAGGTGAATTCTTTCTAGGTGACTTGTTAGTAGCATGGATTAGTAAGAAGCAATGATCTATTTCCTTATCATCTATAGAGGCAAAGTACATTTTTATTGCTACTTTCCGCACTCAGATTTTATGGATGATATAAACTTTTGCAGATTTGAAGGTAACTTACACTGATCCCATCCCACTTCACTGTGATAACACTAGTTCCATTAGTGTCTCCAAGAATCCTGTACTTCATTCAAATACTAAGAATATTCCATTAAAATATCATTTTCTCAGAGAACATGTTACAAACAGAGTTGTTCAGTTGAATTATATTCCTTCCACAGAACAGATAGCTAACAACTTTACTAAACCGTTAGCAACGACACCTTTTGGATATCTTCGTCAGAAGTTGGTGGTTATATCTGCTTTTGTCTAATCTATTCACCTTGTTAGGGGGAGTATGTGCTTGTTGCATATCTTATACCTTCGAGATGTACTGCAACAACTCATGGGGAGCGTGTTTCTTCTTTGACATTGATGTCAAAGGGAGAGAAAGTGTGGTAATGGTAAGGATGATACAGTGGGTAAGGATGCTATAGTGGTATGGTTGGATGTCCAGGAAGAGTAGTGCAGTTCTTCAGGTTCTTCAAGGTTTCCATCAATGCCAAAGGGGGAGATTGTTGGCATATTTACAGGCAAAGTGTGCTTGTCATTGATGGCAAGATCAAAATGGGCATCGATGGTAGAATATGAACAACATAAGCTCAGGTGAAGAAGAAAACAATGTGCAATCCAAGATCAGAGAGGAATAGTTCAGAGTTGCATGCAAAGCGAAAATATGCACTAGGACATTGTCAAATCTCAGAAGAGATAGCGCAACCGAGGTCCAAGATAAGGACTCGCAGGAGGAGCAAAGGCTGAGACCATGGAACACTTAGAAAATATTCTAAGTCAAAGAGAATAGATCTCAGGCGTTAGATCTGAGTGCAAGGACCGACCATCGTTGGATCCAAAAGAATGTGCATGACCTTTAAGTGCAAGGTGAAGCGGGCTTACACAGTCCCGAAAGCAGGGGGACCGTCCATCTTTGAGGAGGACATGTGGCAGCAGATGGGGAATTTTTCATAATTGTGAATCAGGAGAATTGCATCGAGCAACCCGCAGATATCATGAAACACGAAATCCCAACGGCTTCTAGACCGTTCTATCTGAAGGACACGTGGTAGTAGACACTATTAAATTTGGACGTTTTTGCGACAAAGTAGAGACTGATTTTCGTCGGCATAGAGTCGTTTTTGCGACCAAGATGATTTTTTTTTTCGTCGGAATACATTCGTCGGTCTAGCGGCAACACATGGATCTTCGCCGGTCTAGCGACCGGGAAAATAAGCCTATTCAGAATAGGGAAAAGTTTGGCTACCGACGAATGTTAGTCGGTAGAATGACTAATATTAGTCGCAAGAGTGACCAAGACAACCATTGAAAACTTAGTCAATACACCACTATGAGTCGGTAGAACGACTAACAGGTTGGTCTCTCTAGCGATTAACAGGTTGGGGTTTGCGATCAATTGGAAATACTAGTGACGAACATGTCAGTCACTCGACCGACTAACACGGTGGTCGCTCTAGCAACTAACAGGTTGGGGTTTGCGACCAATTGGCAATACTAGCGATGAACATGTTAGTCACTCAACTGAATAACAGGTTGGTCCCTCTAGCGACTAACAGGTTGGGGTTTGCGACCAATTGGAAATACTAGCGACGAACATGTTAGTCGCTAAAGTGACCAATGTTGTGGTTTAAAAAAAAAAAAATTATGCCATTCAACACAGGATCTTAACTAAATTTGATAACAGGGATTTAAGTGTGTCCAATCATGATGGTCATGTAATTGTAGGATCTTAACTAAACCTTGATTTCAAAATGGGTTGGATGATATGATGGAACCATGTGAAAGGAGAACTTGTTCAAACAACTCAATAAATCAAACAAATTGACAATATGTGAGTTGATAGAGTGAATACCATGTTTGAGGAACTCGATGTGTAGGTCTTCCTCATATGTAACTCTATTGTTATTGATCATGTGGACAACTCTCTTGATGTATTCAAAAGAAAATATATGACATGAGGTAGGGCTATGGGAAATTTGGATGGAGCAAGGGATACAATGAATTACTGATATATATCTTGTGGGAGGGAAACCTGTCTAGGTAAAAGGGTGCACCAGAAGACTCTATGCCAATTGTAGAGGGCTTCAAGAAGCTCATGTCTCCTAATGGAAACAAAACCATATTTTTTTATGATAGAGGAGATTCTAGCAATATTTCTAAAGGTGAGGAATTGAGAAAGGGACATGCTAAAGAGACTCTTCTTAGTTGTTACAAATGAATTGGTGACCATTGATCTTAGAAATCATATGAACTAAATTTATGGTACATTCGTCAATTTTAGAGAAAGGCATACAAACAAAGAACATTGTTAATTTCGGATCAAATCCTTTCAAATAGGAAAATTGATAAAAAGAACATGTAAATAGGAAAGCGTAAACATTAATACAAATGCATACAAACAAATAACATTGTTAATTTCATATATAATCCCTTCAAATAGGAAAATGAAGATGTAGATAGGAAAGCGTAAAGATTAATAATAAAGTGTTGATAAGAAAGTGCATGGATTGATGATAGAATTTTCTAGCACCCTTGTAAAATCAGGGACATAAACATGCCTTTAGCTAAGCATTCATCTTGGGGTCACAATTCTTCTTTAAGGTAATGTTAGAAGGTGAGTTAAGGGGATAAAAGTGAAACACTTCTTGTTGGGAAGCATACATACATGGATATGCACTGAAGTCCACTACCGGAATATTTAATTGTGAATGAATAGGTCTTTTTATGAAGCATACACCAAAGTATGCTACTAGAATATGCCAATAAACCAAAGTATGTTGAACACTTTGTCATTTTTTAAATGTGAAATGTGAAGATATGAGTTGTTGGTTGTATTTTAAGTATACGTTGCTTTAATGTATAAGTCAAAAAACTAATTGAAAATTGCATTTTAAGACTATGAGAAACTGCGACAAGCTTATCTACATGATTTGCATTTAATATCTTGGTTATGGTCCATCAATAACACACATCCCTATAACACATTTAGCATGTAGCATTAGGTCCTTTCGATACATTGTTACATTGTAAAATTTTCTATAGGGATTAAAAAATAACTTGACAACAATAGGTTCAATCAACTTGCATTGTAAATACCTTCATTATAGTTATATTAATCATCCAATTATGTTAATGAGGGTGGTTCCAAACATGGCGACTGCCAAAATTTATGCTATATAATGGTATATGGGTGCTACCTCCACTTCAAGCAATCATAAACAAGTGGAAATGTATGAGTTTAGGAAAGTGAGAGAGGCTTTCCACGGCTTCAAATTCTTCTATGTGATCAACCATGGAATCAACCTAATACTTATTCAAACAGACTTGGGATTATGGCTATGGTGCGGAATGCAGTGAATCAAACAGACTTGGGATTATGGATATGGTGCGGAATGCAGTGAATCAAATAGTAGAAACTCAGGGTATGTTGCTCAACAACACACAAAATATCCCACGAATTGCTCAGTTACACACAAAATTGCTTGGCTCTCGCACACAGATTCCAATCGGAAGTTCAATCATATTCATAAACTCCAGTTGTATGTGGTCTCCTCGAATGGCATTGGTTTCTTTCACTTCGGTTTTGGCAGGAAGAAGTTAAAAACATCAAAGAATATTTCAAATTGTTGTTGTCATCTCAGACGGTGTATTTTGCAGCCTTTAAGATCTTGAATTTTGAACAGTACCATCAAATTTAGTACCATCAAATGTGGACAATTGCTGCACATTAAAAGTGTTTTCCAGTAAGAAACTTGTTGTAATAGGACACTGTAGGGGAAGGACAAATTTTTATGGTTTCACAAATATTATGTCACACACTCAAATCCAATTTGTCAAGAGGCATGGTTGGTTCATTACAGGGCGTCATTCAGGAGAGACGTCATCCAAGAGTACCAAATCATAGTTTAACAACAATTATCAGAATTCCAAACAACACCCAAGTGCTAGTCTAAAGGAGTGAAACAAATAATGCCAAGGGAGAAAACTCATACAATTACAATTTTAAAACTAGTAAAATTAGCAACCCATCGAGGTAATTCACGAATTCTCGGGCAATTTCAATTTTTAAATCAATTAAAGGATCTCGATTAAATTGAGAACACCAAATTTGTTCTTGAAGTCATTTTCAAGCGTAGATGTTGATGAGATTACCAATTTTGTTTTGGGAGCCGACATTGACTAAAAAGGTAGATTGTATGGAAGGGCCTTCTATTAAGGAAATCCCTATTGCGACATGGATTCAATGTTTTATAAATATGGCTATGGAGTGACTGATACTGATGGTATGAATCCTCTATCAGTTCATCAGCTAACGGGTCAATCTGTGCCACCAATTTTGAAGGAAACAACTACAATTAGAAATGAAGACAATTACTTTTGGGTGAAAAACATAAATAATGGCTTTAATGCCTTCATCAATCTGATAAATTCTTAGTCATATGTATTGATTCTTTATTACTTGAATTTTCCACAATTGAGAAACGAGTGTGAATCATTGACCTATAATATCACTATGGATATCGACAATTTTGGCCAAATGCAGTAGCAAGGAAAGTGTTAAGAAATATGCAATAGATTTCACAAATTGTGGGTTATTGTAGAAGTGAAAATCAACTGTCGAGTTCACAAAAAATCACAGGAGGAACATTGAACATATGAGAGCATATAGATATGGATTTAATACAAAGTAATCCTAACATGTAGCATATATTCCAACAAACAATATGGATGGAATTATTTGACATACACATTGCATACATCAATGTAATTACTATAGAGTTTGCTCAACAATTGCACAAAATGCCATTGTAATTCGAGGTTTTTAGGTTGGCACAACATTTTAAGATCTTGGAACATTAGAGACATTGGAGGATCATTGGAATTCCATATTACTTAATGAAGTTGCTCCAAAGGATGGATATAGAAGTCCAATCGAGAGCATAAGCAGTTGTAGCACACCATGGGTTGATTAAGCTATTTGTTTTTGATGAATTATGAAGAATACAACCATATGTCACATGGGACATGTTCATTATCCATCCTGAAGAAAATGTAGCATCAAAACCATGTATTGAAGACTCATCACATGCTTTAGAACATGTACCAACACTAGTAGGTGAAGAATCCATGGATGCTACAGAGCCTATAACAACTATTGCATAAGAAGTAGCAGAGTGTGAAGAAGGAGTAGGAGGATATCTCCTCAATAGATTAGGAACTAGAATCAAATATTTCTAGGGCTGCAATGGAAAATACCTTAGCCCAAGCAAGATCCTACCACCCTGTTAGGGGTTCCAATTGTTAAAGGAAAATAAGAAATCAACAACTTTGTTGATGAAAAGACACTTGTGATACATGAAGAGAGTAGCTATGTTATTGAGCATATTTCGAAGAGGATAAGGAGATATGGTTCGAATAGGCTGCAAAATAGGATTCTAACATACATTGTCGCCACAAATTTAGTTAAAGTTTTGATGAGACAGTTGTTGATTTCTCAAGGTGAAGTAGCAATGGAAGAAATAAGAAGAATAAAAAGGCGAGAACTTTGTTTTTTTCATTTGAGCATAACCAACTAATCACTTTGCTTGAAGAGAAATTTTCTTTAACCTCAATATATTTTAATGAAAATTTAGAAGTCCTCGGTAATGAAAATACCAAGATAAAAATTGACCTAGTAAAACAAATGCAAGAAAATAGCAAAAAAGAATTAGGAAATTGCAAGATTAACATATGTATGTGAGGAGATTATTGAACAAGCTTACAAAATGTTGGCACATAGACCACTTGATAGGGTCTATGCTTTATACTTAAAAGATAAATGGTACAAATTTAACATTGAATGATACATATCTCTTATGAAGACGGATTTCCAAAACACTTGGAAATTTTGTGAATTGTATTTTGATATCACCCCTAAAAGGAGAAATCTCCTTTGCAAAGCTTACCTACACAAGAAGGCGTTGCAACAAATATTGAGGTCACCAAACCCCTATGTTGGGGGTGTGTAAATATGAGCATTTAAGTATGGGTTCTGGAATGAAACTATGAGGTTCACAACTACAAAATAACATGAGCCTAAAGAGATTATAGTAGAATTGAAGATAAGAGTAGAAGGGGCCATACCAAGTAAGGTATGGAAAAATCATATTCACCTAACAGTAGATCCATATGCCTACCCAATTCTGGAGAGAAGACACTTGGAGGTTGCAAAAAACTCATCAACACCTCCATAAATGAGGTACTGAGGAATATAGATTGGAGGTGACAAACATTAACATAGAAGCTATGGTAAAGAGAGACACACTCACTACTAGGACACAAGACAATTCTCCATAGAGTTGATTCATATATTGAAGGTCTCAGGGTGAACATATCCTAGTGGATAGGGTTGAAGTTCAAGTCCCCCTCCTACTATACCCCATTCCATACTTTAGGTAGTCAGGAGAACCTGACATTGATATTCTAAAGGCAAGAAAAATCAAGTGAAAAAAGATGTATTTCAAGACATTTGAACTATTTTTACATTAAAAACAACAATTTCATCAATTCAAAATTATAATTTCAACAAAAATAATCTCCAAAAAAATATAAAAAACATAAAATGTTTAACTTTCTTAACACATTTCCTATATTATTATTATTCAATATTAAGTTTGACTAACATATATGTAATTATGTCACCTTAAACTAGACCTTAACAAGATCCATACCTTTGAGTGATGGGGTGCCTCCATTGTTGCTCCTCTCCATCCTGCGATTCATCACATGACTTAATTATATTTCAGAATATTAATTAAAGATGTAACAACCTCTACAAATTAATGACTAAAAATGAATACCTGAACGAGCTTCTCTTCATTTCGAGAATAAATTATTCTCTATTGAACAGGACCAACCACGTGAAGGTGGAAGCTCTTTTGGTCCCTCCCCCCCTCTCACATCACTCTCATTTTCCCATACCCAATCTATCTAGATTTTACAACTATAATTAGAAATGACAGTAACATTAAATGTAAGCAAAAAAGATTCATCGCCATGTGCTAAAACAAAAAACATGAAAGAAAATAACATTCATGACATTTAGGAAAACAAAAGACATTACATTGGACCAGAAATATATTGGATTTATATTAATAATAAAATGTCTAATCATTTGTTTTTCTTCTTCTTCTTCTTCTTGTTATCATGAAAGCACAAATTAAGTCGTCATCATCAACATTTAACTGATCCCCCATAGTTATTGGGCGTTCTTGAAGTGTTGCATCATCAATACTCAACAACTCATGCCATGATGAGCTTCTAGTATTTCGGCGTGGAGGTTTAGGATGCGCATGGGCATCCACTGCTACAACAACAAAAAAAATTCAAGTGATATTGTTATTCACTGTTCCTAGGGAAATTTAATTAATACAGATTTAATTACAATGTTTTATACTTGGATTAGTGGGTGCAGTAGAAACAATAGCTGGTGGCTGCATTGTTGTTTCTGTGCTTGTTGATCTCCGCTCTCGATCAACATCTACACGCTCTGCCATATGAAACAATATAAGTATTTAGTACAGAATATACCCTAAATATTAATACCCATTGAAAAATGGAAAAACATTAAAAATGCCTGCATACCACTATGTAACGCTCCTTCGGCAAAAACGCTTGAATCAATATGGGGGTCATGATGTGGTTCATTGGGTACATCAGGAGCATTGTTAGCATTGTTACTCTCCTACGAATGTGGAAAATACACACATTATTTTACATTTTAAATGAATAAAAAATATATTTTACATTACAAGTAATCAATGAGTAAAAACTAATCGACAAGTTTTTAATTTCATTTTATTTACCATGTCCTCCAGAGAGACACATGGCGATTGCCCCAAGATTCTTTGTCGTGCCACCATGCCATCAAAACCCTGCATGAACCCGACCTTTAGATCTTGTTCTGTGGCTTGCTAGTTGAACAAATCCCCCTGCATTGAGAAATATCAAAATCATTAGTCACTAGATGCAATGAATTTTGTGACGATGATAAAAAAAAAGTAAAATGTTTAGGCACTTACAACTTGTGCCTTCAATCTCCTGTAACCACCTTGGCCCAGTTTATGTTGGCCGTGTTTTTCTTGTCTTGCCTTTGTTGCCTTGGAAGTGTCTTGGAGTCTACACAATATTTTGAAATATGTTATATATTGATTGTTTTCCTTGTAAAGTAAATAAAAGAGAATCATAGTAAATTGAAAACACCTCTTACCTTCCAGGGCCAGGTGGTTTCTTCCCTTGTGATTTTATCGCTAATTCTCTTGCATCGAGAATAATTTATTTCCACTCCCTCTCGGGGACAACCAAAGGGCGTTCACACTTGGGGTCCTGTACTAATTTATTCCTATACGCCTCTCTAACATGTTTCAAAATCTTTCCGATCCTTTTTAGGACTTTCAGCTTATTGAACGAGTCACCAAACTCGCCAACCAGTTTGGAGATAATAAGGCTTTTTAGTTTGGAATCTTGTCGATTCCATCGTAGTTGAATGGTCGACCCAAAAAGTTCTAATGCATAGTCATGAAAACTATTGTAGAACACATTGTTTCCTGTAAAACATTGTCATCATTAGTAATTTAAATCTCACTGATATGTGATTGTTTAAACAATTATATAACATGAATCTCTATAAAGACATATATTAAATACCTAGTAGCTATACTATTTTTAGAGGAACCATGTCCTGGTCGACCAAAAATGATACCGCGGTTGTTCCTGTACTTTAGATACTTGTAGCACTAGGGTAACAATCAATGGAAGAGTGATCAGATCCATGATCATGTGCACCACCTGCACGATCTGGCGTGTGCTGTGGGGGCGTGGCATCACCCCTAGAAGGTATAGAATCGGTCTCAGGCAACACACTTGGGGTGGAAAATAACCTGGTGGCTATGTGGCCATGCGGGTTCGTTGTTGCAGTCCCACTGCTACTACCAGGACCTTCCCCTTCCCCTCTCATCGATCTAAAAAAATTCTACAATGAGAAATATGTGTTAATTGCATATATCAAATTACAAAATTTCAAACCAAAAATTGATATTGTTAGATGAAATGACTTACCCCGTAATTTTCTATCTTAACGCGTAATTTAGCTATCCTTTTGAAATCCTCAGCAGTTTCCGGCCCAACATCGACCAAATCCCAGAATTCCCTATTGGTCTTTCTTAGGGACAATTCAATTGTCTGCAAGGGGTCTATAGAATCAAATATCTCTTCATCACTTATATATTCATCATTTTTGGTCGATGCGGTGCTAGGAACGGGGCCTTTTCCACGCTCAAGGCCTTTGCCTCGATCACCACTCTGGCAGAATTTCAAGAAGAATGTTAGTACGTGCAAGAAATATTGAAAAAACAATATATGAAATAATGGAATATTGGCAAATATTATCAAATGAAACATTCACACATACAAATTAGCAAATATTTGGAAATGAAACATCGAGCAAAAATTAGC
>JASDQU010790073.1:175213-186505 GCA_032191745.1 Picea mariana | reverse complement strand
GTTGAATGGTCGACCCAAAAAGTTCTAATGCATAGTCATGAAAACTATTGTAGAACACATTGTTTCCTGTAAAACATTGTCATCATTAGTAATTTAAATCTCACTGATATGTGATTGTTTAAACAATTATATAACATGAATCTCTATAAAGACATATATTAAATACCTAGTAGCTATACTATTTTTAGAGGAACCATGTCCTGGTCGACCAAAAATGATACCGCGGTTGTTCCTGTACTTTAGATACTTGTAGCACTAGGGTAACAATCAATGGAAGAGTGATCAGATCCATGATCATGTGCACCACCTGCACGATCTGGCGTGTGCTGTGGGGGCGTGGCATCACCCCTAGAAGGTATAGAATCGGTCTCAGGCAACACACTTGGGGTGGAAAATAACCTGGTGGCTATGTGGCCATGCGGGTTCGTTGTTGCAGTCCCACTGCTACTACCAGGACCTTCCCCTTCCCCTCTCATCGATCTAAAAAAATTCTACAATGAGAAATATGTGTTAATTGCATATATCAAATTACAAAATTTCAAACCAAAAATTGATATTGTTAGATGAAATGACTTACCCCGTAATTTTCTATCTTAACGCGTAATTTAGCTATCCTTTTGAAATCCTCAGCAGTTTCCGGCCCAACATCGACCAAATCCCAGAATTCCCTATTGGTCTTTCTTAGGGACAATTCAATTGTCTGCAAGGGGTCTATAGAATCAAATATCTCTTCATCACTTATATATTCATCATTTTTGGTCGATGCGGTGCTAGGAACGGGGCCTTTTCCACGCTCAAGGCCTTTGCCTCGATCACCACTCTGGCAGAATTTCAAGAAGAATGTTAGTACGTGCAAGAAATATTGAAAAAACAATATATGAAATAATGGAATATTGGCAAATATTATCAAATGAAACATTCACACATACAAATTAGCAAATATTTGGAAATGAAACATCGAGCAAAAATTAGCAAATGGAACATTTAGAAATAAAATAAAATTTCGTCACAAATGAAACATTCACTCTATTTTGATGGTGATAAACTTGTAAACTCTTGAATTGATTCTTCTATAAGAAATATTGTTGGTTTCAAGGTTTGATTTTAGAGATTATAGAAACAAAGATTTCATTCCCTTTTATAGAAATATGTATCTTGTTCCCTTGTTCCTCTTAACCAACCTTACAAGAGTGTTTTTGTCACATGTTACTTCTAGGCTAGAAGCTCCTCCAATTGATGCACAAATTTCATAATGATTCTCATATCTCACTTAAAGGACAATAATGACCTATATACAAAATGCTATATGGATTATGGTGTTTTTTATGGCTCTTGATCCCTAAAGGATTCATCTAGGGTGAAAGGGCCTTATTTTCCTCCCTCAACCATGACCAATACCAACTTAAGATCCATCCATAGCATGTAAGACCTCATAATGGTACCTATATTCCACTTGGGGGATAAATATCACCTCTAAAGGTCTGTTGTCATGGTTTGTGCTCATGTTCATGGACAATGACCCACATAGATCCCTTTATGGTGTAAGGAATTTATTTATGTCCCTTGTATATGGTTAAGGAATTAAGACCCATCCCTACTATAAAAAAACTCTTGATTGCATCCATGTCCCTCTTATATTCCAAATATAAACTTCAAATGTTCAATGTTATGGTTAGAGGTCTTGATAATGGCTCATTAGGTTAATAACCTTATTTATGGACTAATTCAATCAATTTCTCCCTTATCCATTGTTTGAGACCTATCCCTAGTGCATAAAACCTCATATTGGCACCCATATCTCACTCTAAGGCCAATTGAGAGTTTCTATCATAAATTATGGCCAACATTAAGATAAAATTACTCCATATCCTATTGAAGGACAAAGGTACTTTCTAAAGGTTTTTGTGGGTTTGAGGAATATTTCCCATAAGAACTATAAGATTCATTTAGGAATTAATGATGCAGGAGCATCGCTCACTCATGAAGCGAGTCAGTGCGAACGCAAGAGACAGCTGGACAAGCTAGCGTGATTTTCTTTTTGGATTGTGCCTTGAAACTGTTGCGCAAAACATTAATGTATTGATTTGATGAAGCGCACTATGTATATTGTAATGGACCTTGAGCGGATAGCTCACGTCCTTAGGTAGATAAGGCATTTAATGAATTTAATGAAAGTAGATAGGATATTAATTCTAGATTTGATATCTTTAGAAATCAAGAGGGAAACGTGATATAGACACCCTCCTTTGTACATTGTAACATAGTTGGAAGCATTCAAAAGAGAAGAGCATGCAGAGAAGAGTTTAAAGAACCTCCATGTACATATATTGAATAAATAGAAGAAAGTTTGATTCAATTCCATGGCTGTGTTATTCTCTGTGTATTGTTGATATTATGCTCATGATTGATTGCTTCTTGTCATGCATTTGCTTTTATATGATGTGTATGTGATTTCAGGATTGAATTGAAGTCTGTGAGAACAAGGAGTTAGTTTCAATTGTTTCTCTATCTTGAATCAGAGAATTCCTGCAAGGAGTGCAGTCGAATCATCCGCAAGGAGTGCGTTGACAGTAGGGTTCAAGTAGAGATAGCTTTTGTTTCTAAGTTCTCAGAAGTGCAGATTGGGTACCAGAGCCGTGCAAGGTGTACGCAGGCTGGACGAAGACTCAGAGTTGCGATTCTGAACGAAGGGATTGAAAGACTGTTGCTGCAAGAGTGCGCAGAGTTGAGAAGGCTTCAACACTTAGTGTGTTTGAAGATTTGCCGCAAGGAGTGCGTGTAGGGAGTTTCCGAAAGAAGCTCGAAAGATGTAAAAGCTCAGGAGGGATAGGCTTTCAAAGTTATTAAAAGGCAACAGAGGAGTTGCGCAAGCAAGTCAACAGAACCGAGCAGGTTGGCACACGAATCCTGTGGAGGGACACTTCTTGTTTGGGGATTGCGTAAGGAGGAAAGTGGACGTGAAGTCTACAGCATAGGCGGAAGAAGTTCGAAGTCCGGGAGAGCAGAGGCACCGATCAGAGTCAAAGAGATCGTGAATCTATTCGTGGATTGGACATATCAACATTTCGCGTAGAAGCGATTGGATATTTGACCGTGAAGATCGCGAGATCGCGAGGTGCGAACTTCCGAGGAATTTCGTAGATTACGGGGACCACAAGAGGGGTAATGTGGCAGGTGATCTCGGGACATCGGGTCTCGAAAGTTGAAGGGCCAAGAGATTGGGTCTCGCGAGAGGCGAAGTCGCGAGGCGGCGAGATCGCGAGTTATCGTCATGTCGGCGTTTCGGATCTCAGAGGTTGGGACCCTGAAGGTATAGTGATGTGGGTCACGAAGTCGTGATAAAGCAAAGTTCCGATAAGTCGAGGGAAAGTTCGCGTTGACCCAAGACATCGGGTCTCGGGTATCCGAGGGTCTAGTACTCAATTGTTGAACTCGCGAAGTCGCGAGTGCCGATCCTTGGATAACCAAGGAAGGGAGGATCGCCCGAGGAGAAGAGTCACTGTGGGTACGAAGGATTCCCGACAGGGGATCAGAAGAACCTTTGAGTTCTTCGGGCCGAAAGAGGAAGAAGGTCCTGGAAGGAGCGAATGTGCTTATCAGGAGTATGGTTGCATCAAGTGTGGTATCAGAGCGGAAATTCTTTGTTTTCTGTAGCAGAGAAGGAGAAAGAGGAATTCATCATGCCGCCCAGAAGGGAGAGACAGTCACCCGACCCAGAGGATAGGGAGGTGAGAAGAAGAGGCAGGCCGACAGGGAATCCAGAGACGGAACAATAGATGAGAGATCTCCGAGCAAGACTCGAGGAGATTGAGACAGCACAAAGACGCGGAGCTGGTGTAGGGGATCTTAGCGATTCCGAAGTTGAAGAGGAAGCTGGACATGCATAAGAAGTCACAGCAGAGGATGCATCAACAGAGCGGTTGATCAAAGCCATTTCCAGGATGAGTTCGAAGACAAAAATGGATATTCCAGCGTATGGAGGAAGCCTAGATGCAGAAGAGTTGCTGGACTGGATCCAAGCTCTTGACACCTACTTCGAATATGAAGATATCGAAGAGGATAAAAAGGTAAGACATGCTGTGACCAAGTTGAAAGGACATGCAGCTTTATGGTGGGATGAGCTACAGGCAGATAGACGTTCCAAGGGCAAATAGAAGATTAAAAGATGGGATAGAATGATCGTGAAGATGAAAGCGAAATTCATCCCCAGAGATTATCAGATCACACTGTTCAGGCGAATGCAGAGCCCGAGACAGAAGTTGATGACGGTGAAAGAGTACACCGAAGAATTCTACAAGCTCAATATTCGAGTAGGTCATCAGGAGAGTGATGATGAGAAGGTAGCCAGATACCTGAATGGTCTGAGATATGACATTCAGAATGAATTAAGCATGGTAACCATCAGAACTGTTGAGGATGCTTACCAGATGGCTCTGAAAGCCGAGGAGAAGCTGAGCCGTAAGCAAGGTCAACGAGGGCGTGGTAGAAGCCAGCCAAGAGGCAAGGCAGTTTCCTAGGAGAGAATTCAGAAGCCCAAAGAGGAATGGAAGCAACCCCAGGGTAAGGTTGAGAGAGGTGGAACCTCACAACGAGGACCACGTACTAAACAGAGGGCACAACATATTGAGCAGGGTGGTGGTTATGCTGATGCAAACACTCTTCCTCGTACTAGAGGTTGAGGTAGAGGAAGAGGTGGAGTTATCACATGTTTTACATGTGGAAAGAATGGGCACAAGTCATTCGAATGTCCAGAGAAGAATAAAGATGCAGGAGAAGCTCACATCACTAAAGCACAAAGGTGTGATGTTGAGAATGATGATGATATAGGAAGTGGAAGGTCACTGACGATGCACAAAGTTATCTTAACACCCGAGAAGGAGGTGGAGGACGCAGCTCAGAGGACCAGACTTTTTAGAACCACATGCAAGACCAAGGGCTGGAAATGCAAGGTCATTGTGGACAGCGGAAGCACCGACAATCTCGTTTCGACCGAGATGGTGGAGAAGCTAGAGCTGGAGACGACTGATCACCTGAGTCCATACAAAGTCTCGTGGCTACAGAAGGGACATCAGGTGAGTGTCACTAAACAATGTTTAGTTGATTTTAAAATGGGTGAATATAAGGATAAGGTCCTATGTGATGTCATTCCCATGGATGTCTGTCATGTATTGCTGGGTAGACCATGGCAATATGACCGGAATGTGGTTCATGACGGAAGGATGAACACATATGCTTTGGAGAAGGATGGGAGGACACACAGATTGCTTCCGATAAAGGATAAAGAAGTGAAGCTGGAAGTAAGTAACACCATACTTCTCATGAGTGGGAAGGAACTTCTCATAGAGATGGAGAAGAAGTAAGATCCACAATTCTTTGTGGTCAGGAAACCGAGAATTGTCCTCGCTAGCACAAGAGTGGATGACTTACCAGATGATATTCAAGAACTGTTGGGAGAGTTTGCTGACTTCATCATGGACGAACTACCTCGTTCCTTGCCACCGATGAGGAGTGTGAGTCATCACATCAACCTCATACCAGGAGCAAGTTTACCGAACAAGGCTGCGTACAGGTTGATGCCATGGGAGAATGAGGAGGTCAAAAACCAGGTCCAAGAATTATTGGATAAAGGACTGGTCAAGGAGAGCTTGAGTCCGTGTGTTGTTCCGACAGTACTAAGTCCAAAGAAGGATGGAGGGTGGAGAATGTGCACTGACTCTAGAGCGATTAATAAAATTACCATCAGGTACAGATTTCCACTGCTGAGAATGGATGATCTGATGGATTGCCTGAGTGGGGAAAATTATTTTTCAAAGATTGATCTTAAGAGAGGATATCACCAGATTCGCATGAGGGAAGGTGATGAATGGAAGACAGCATTCAAGACAAATGAAGGTTTGTACGAATGGCTGGTCATTCCATTTGGCTTGATAAACGCGTCGAGCACATTCATGAGACTGATGAATGAAGTCCTGAGGGAATTCATTGGAAAGTTTGTAGTCATATATCTGGATGATATATTGATCTACAGTAAGACAAAGGATGAACATTTAAAACATTTGGCCATTGTGATGAGGAGGCTACAACAAGAGAAGCTGTTAATCAACATGAAGAAGTGCTCCTTCATGAAGACAGAGCTCATTTATTTGGGTTTTGTCATATCAACAAATGAGTTGAAGATGGATCCAGAAAAGGTGAAAGTGATCAAAAATTGGCCATCACCGAGAAATATCTTCGAGGTGAGGAGTTTCCATGGTTTAGCTAGTTTCTACAGAAAATTCATTAGAAATTTCAGTGGAATTAGCACCGCAATGATGGAAACAATGAAGAAGCGACACAAGTCTTTTCATTGGACAACCGAGGCTGAGAAGAGCTTCAATCTGTTGAAGTGGGAGATCACAGAGCAACCAATTCAAGTGTTGCCTGATTTTCAGAAGACATTTCAAGTGAAATGCGATGCCAGCGGATATGCTATAGGAGCGGTCTTAAGTCAGGAGGACAGACCAGTTGCATANCGAGAAATATCTTCGAGGTGAGGAGTTTCCATGGTTTAGCTAGTTTCTACAGAAAATTCATTAGAAATTTCAGTGGAATTAGCACCGCAATGATGGAAACAATGAAGAAGCGACACAAGTCTTTTCATTGGACAACCGAGGCTGAGAAGAGCTTCAATCTGTTGAAGTGGAAGATCACAGAGCAACCAATTCAAGTGTTGCCTGATTTTCAGAAGACATTTCAAGTGAAATGCGATGCCAGCGGATATGCTATAGGAGCGGTCTTAAGTCAGGAGGACAGACCAGTTGCATATTTTAGCAAGAAGATGGATGAAGCAAAGATGAAATACTCCACGTACGATAAGGAGTTTTATGCCATCATACAAGCATTAAAGAAGTGGAGGCATTATTTGATCCCAAAGGAATTCGTATTATACAGCGATAATCATGCATTGCAGTTTGTGAGTCAATAGGAGAAGTTGAACTAGAAGCATGCAAAATGGGTAGAGTATATGCAAAATTTCACATTTGTGATTAAACACATTTCAGGGACTGCTAACAAAGTGGCTGATGCTTTGAGCAGGAAATGTTTGCTGTTGTAGGAGTTCCGAGTTAAGACCTTGGGTTTTGAAAACCTCAAAGACATGTATGGAGGTGATACAGATTTTTCTGAAGCTTACGAGGCAACTGAGAATCCAGTTCTCAGGGATCGGAGCCCATGGATAGATTTCATGATCCAGGAGGGGTTGCTGTTCAGAGGCAACCAGTTATGCATTCCGAATTTCTCCATGAGGGAGAACCTGTTAAAGGAGAAACACAGTGGAGTATTAGCAGGGCATTTTGGCCACGACAAAACATTCGAAAAGCTAAGAAAATCGTATTTTTGGCCGAGCATGTGAACTGATGTCAAAAGGTTTGTTGAAGGATGCAGGATTTGTCAACATTCGAAAGGCAGAAAGCAGAACGCGGGTTTTTATCATCCATTGCCTGTACCCGAGAGACCATGGGAAGCGATCAGCATGGAATTTGTATTAGGATTGCCAAGGATGCAGAGAGGGGTTGATTCTATCTTTGTGGTGGTGGACAGGTTTTCTAAGATGGCTCATTTTATTCCATGCCAGAAAACCAACGATGCGACACACATCGCGAATCTATTTTTCAAGGAAATTGTTAGACTTCATGGATTGCCGAAAAGTATTGTTTCGGACAGGGATACGAAGTTCATAGGTCATTTTTGGAGGACGCTATGGAAGAAGCTAGGGACTAACTTGACGTTTAGTTCATCTTACCATCCTCAGACGGATGGGCAAATAGAGGTGGTGAATAGAAGCTTAAGAGATTTATTAACGAGCCTGGTGACCGAACACCACAGCAGCTGGGATAATGTGTTGGCACAAGCAGAATTTGTGTACAACGATTCAGTGAATCAGAGTATAGGAAAAAGTCCATTCCAGATTGTGTATGGGACACAGCCAAGGGGAGTTTCTGAACTCAGGGAGTCAGACCAGGTTGCAACTAGCAGCGCAAGCGCTGAAGAATTTGCAGAGGCAATGAAGGAACTTCACGGTAAGGTGAAGCAGCGACTGATTGATGCAAATCAGGAGTATAAGCGTAGAGCCGATCAACGGAAGAGACAACTTCAGTTTGAAGTTGGTGATTTGGTTCTAGTACACTTAAGGAAGGAAAGGTTCCCAAGGGAAACATACAACAAGATGAAGATGAAGAAAATCAGACCGTGCAGAGTCCTGAAGAAATTTGGAGAAAATGCATATGAGATTGAGTTGCCAGATGGCATCGAGATATCTCCGATATTCAATGTTTCAGATTTATACCCATATTAGGCTAGAGAAATAAAAACTGGAACTGAGGAACCAGTGATCCAGTGGCAGAAGCAATTACCAGTTGTAGAGAAACTGCAGATGGAGTGCATACTGGACAAGTGAGTGGGAAAGAAGACCAGGAGAAAGCAGTATTTCGAGTATCTGGTGAAGTGGAAAAATCATCCAGTGGAGGATGCCAGCTGGGAGATAGAAGCAGTAATTCAAAGGCATGGACAGACCGTGCAAGAGCTCATGGACAGGAGCCCATGAAGTTTTTCAAGCCGAGGAGTATGATGCAGGAGCATCGCTCACTCATCAAGCGAGCCAGCGCGAACGCAAGAGACAGCTGGACAAGCCAACGTGATTTTCTTTTTGCATTGTGCCTTGAAACTGTTGCGCAAAAAATTAATGTATTGATTTGATGAAGCGCACTATGTATATTGTAATGGACCTTGAGAGGATAGCTCATGTCCTTAGGTAGATAAGGTATTTAATGGATTTAATGAAAGTAGATAGGATATTAATTCTAGATTTGATAGCTTTAGAACCCGAGAGGGAAACGAGATATAGACACCCTCCTTTGTACATTGTAACATAGTTGGAAGCATTCAGAAGAGAAGAGCATGCAGAGAAGAGTTTGAAGAACCTCCATGTACAAATATTGAATAAATAGAAGAAAGTTTGATTCAATTCCATGGCTGTGTTATTCTCTGTGTATTGTTGATATTATGCTCATGATTGCTTGCTTCTTGTCATGCATTTGCTTTTATATGCTGTGTATGTGATTTCAGGATTGAATTGAAGTCTGTGAGAACAAGGAGTTAGTTTCAATTGTTTCTCTATCTTGAATCAGAGAATTCCTGCAAGGAGTGCAGTCGAATCGTCCACAAGGAGTGCGTTGACAGTAGGGTTCAAGTAGAGATAGCTTTTGTTTCTAAGTTCTCAGAAGTGCAGATTGGGTACCAGAGCCGTGCAAGGTGTATGCAGGCTGGACAAAGACTCAGAGTTGCGATTCTGAAAGAAGGGAGTGAAAGACTATTGCTGCAAGAGTGCGCAGAGTCGAGAAGGCTTCAACACTTAGTGTGTTTGAAGATTTTCCGCAAGGAGTGCATGCAGGGAGTTTCCGGAAGAAGCTTGAAAGATGTAAAATCTCAGGAGGGATAGGCTTTCAAAGTTATTAAAAGGTAGCAGAGGAGTTGCGCAAGCAAGTCAACAGAACCGAGCAGGTTGGCACACGAATCCCGTGGAGGGAAACTTCTTGTTCAGGGATTACGTAAGGAGGAAAGTGGACGTGAAGTCTACAGCGCAGGCGGAAGAAGTTCGAAGTCCGGGAGAGCAGAGGCGTCGACCGGAGTCAAAGAGATCATGACTCTATTCGTGGATTGAACATATCGGCATTTCGTGTAGGAGCGATTGGATATTTGACCGTGAAGATCATGAGATCGCGAGGTGCGAAGTTCCAAGGAATTTCGTAGATTGCGGGGACCACAAGAGGGGTAACGTGGCAGGTGATATCGAGACATCGGGTATCGGAAGTTGAAGGGCCAAGAGATTGGGTCTCGCGAGAGGCAAAGTCGCGAGGCGGCGAGATCGTGAGTTATCATCATCTCGGCGTTTCGGATCTCGGAGGTTGGGACCCCGAAGGTATAGTGATGTGGGTCGCGAAGTCGCGATAAAGAAAAGTTTCGATAAGCCGAGGGAAAGTCCGCGTTGACCCAAGACATCGGGTCTCGGGTATCCGAGGTTCTAGTACTCAATTGTTGAACTCGCGAAGTCGCGAGTGCCGATCCTCCGATAACCAAGGAAGGGAGGATCACCCAAGGAGAAGAGTCACTGTGGGTACGAAGGATTCCCGACAGGGGATCAGAAGAACCTTTGAGTTCTTCGGGCCTGTTATCGCGCGGTTTGTAGGAAGGGTTTAGGCAGCTTGAGTCAAGGCTTGAAACCGGCGTAACAGGAGCTTCCCCACCCACTGTCACCTCGATGGGGAGCTCTTTCTCTTTAGGATGGCTAGTCCAAGGGAGACGTCCCTAAGCAATCTGGTTTAATGAAGGGATAAAGGTATAATGGATCAAAGTAAGAAGTTCTCCCTCACAGATTACTGCCAAAAGAGATAGTCAAAGAAGATATTGTTCCACTGGATGGCACCTGTTTGCGAGACAAGACAAATAAAACTAGAAAATGTGCTTGCAGTGGGTTAGTATTTCACAATATTAATGACTATCCCTAAATATATATGAGCAATGATCAAATGCAATTATTGACGAAGTCAATTATTGCTAAACAAAGACAAATGACTTTATCACTTCTTCAATAAATGCATGAGAGATAAGAGCATTCAATGTGCAAAATCAGATCTTTATTATATCACAATGCTACAAATATCAAATCTGCTCAACATATATATTGTTGCTGCGTCACTATGCAGAAATGAGGGTGACGTCAGCCCTATTATAGGTCAAAATTGAAAGACAATGAGTAGAACGTTTTCTCAAATAAGCTTGTGAATGCAATTAATAACTCAAAGTCAATCAAAAGAGGTGAGAAAAGTCACAACGTTGCAAGCCAAACAAGAGATCTAAGCAATGTGACGTCACCTATATAAATTCTGTTGCAGGGTTAGGGTTAGCTAGCCAAGAAGTGGACGTTATAGCTAATTCAACCAATGAAAAGTGATGAAACCTCTATGGCTATGATAAGATGACTAAGCCGCACTTTTATGTCCAAACACAAGTTTAAAATCAGCAAGACATCATCTCATTAGGGTTAGTTCAAATCGCTAGGGTTAGACGCTAGGTTAGTTTAAGGTTTCAAATTGAGAAGTTTGAAAGAGAATTTAAAGACAACAAGCTCAAAAGTATCTCTAGACTAGTGCCTTGGGTTAATGGAGTCAATTGAAGTGAAACTAATGGCTTGGAAGACTTGAACTTAAGGACAAGAGGGTTAGGGTTTGATGGTGTTGCTATGGCAAGGCCACCAAA
>JASDQU010790073.1:133809-158687 GCA_032191745.1 Picea mariana | reverse complement strand
CAAATTGAGAAGTTTGAAAGAGAATTTAAAGACAACAAGCTCAAAAGTATCTCTAGACTAGTGCCTTGGGTTAATGGAGTCAATTGAAGTGAAACTAATGGCTTGGAAGACTTGAACTTAAGGACAAGAGGGTTAGGGTTTGATGGTGTTGCTATGGCAAGGCCACCAAATCCTAAAACCCTAAGAAGAAAAATATTTACTTAGGTGTAGCTAAAGCTAGGCCTAAGACTTCCTCTTCTTTCCTTGAGACTTCTTTGGCAAAACGACTAGCTTATAAACACAAATCTAGGGCTGAAAAGTGTTGCTTAGATACAAGGCTTTTCAAAACCCTAGAAGTAAACCCTAGGTGTAAACTAAATTAGGCATAGGACGCCTTCTTTCTTCAATTTGTGCTTAAAACTAACTCAAGATAAGAGGAAGTTAGTGTAGCTATGGCTAGGCTAAACCTTCTCAAATCAAATGGCTATAAGCTTTTATCATGGGGACATGAAGCCACAACCTACTTGTGTGTTGCCTCCCTAGGGTTCCAAGAATTAAGCAAATAACAACAAGATAACAATGTATGCAAGATATTAAATCAACAACCATTCATTCAAGAAGTTTTGATGAAAAAAACACTTACAAACTCATGAAGAAGCATAATCCATACCCTAGTTGTAAACCTTCCAATGATAAACAACACCACTTGCCAAAAAATAGTCCTCCAAGAAGTTGCACCTCACTCCAAAAGAGAAGAAAAACCAAGACAAGAGCTAAAAGATGATATCTCTCCAAGAGAGCAAGTTATGTTATGATAAAATGAAGAGGCAACGTCCTCTATTTATATGATCTCATG
This sequence comes from Picea mariana, assembly GCA_032191745.1. NCBI lineage: Eukaryota > Viridiplantae > Streptophyta > Pinopsida > Pinales > Pinaceae > Picea > Picea mariana. Next base: position 157,852 of record JASDQU010790073.1, on the reverse strand, counting down.
ACCTTTAATTTACAAAAATAGGTCAACAAAACAGCCGACAAGGCTGACATTATCATTATTCAATTAATTTGTCACTTTACATGCTAAAATGCCAAAAATGAGCAGAAAATGGAGACGTCAGGCCCCTAAGGGGAGATGTTGGCCCTTTTAGGGCAAAATCATCATCCAGTAAGCCAGACGTTAGCCCCTCTGGGGCTCCTGCAACCTGCTATGTGTGCCCAGAAGGCCCAACACACTGCTATCTGCTCCAGAAAACGTCCAGCTAGTCCTGGGTGGCGTCCTATCCATCAAGGTCCACGTCCCATCTGCAAGGGGCTGATCCCCATAGGCTAGGTCCCTGCCAAAACGTCCTGATGAGGGCGTCCTTCTTCTTCTCTGTGCAAAAGCTCATCACAACTCTGTCCTGCCTCTACCATCCCAGCAACCATCTGATGGGCTCTTCAGCCCCATGGAGGTCCGAACTAATCATCTCCCCATGTGCACCGATCCTCTGGCACCTGTCAGTCGGGTATGGTCCTGCACATCAAAGACTACGCCCTCCATGGGATCATCAGTCCTAGACATCATAGCAATTTAAATCACATCTCATCATTAAAATTATCAAACATATGCATGAAATCCCTATCAAATCTTCTAAGAGCTCAAAGACATTACACAGACACTCTATACAAAGCTAAGGAAACCAATAAGACAACCTATTGGGCTAATACCCACAAGAAATGGTAAGTTCCCTCAAAGGATCATTCAATCCATGTATAACGAGATGATATGGTTTTCATGGATGTCCAGTCATAGTCAGACCAAGGGTTGGTGTCGTCTGTGGGTGCCTTTGTAGGAGGCGAGCTGTACCCATCATGGATGCATTTTTTCCAAGCCCTTATTGCCTTATCTTTCTTTTATTTATTTTTTACTACAAGCCTTGATGAAGAGGACACTGCCTTGGCTTGGTGGCCAGAGCTGACAACGTTACCCACTAGTATCTTCGCAGAAATGAGAAGGCTGGCTTGTGATGAGACCCCCTTTCCTTTGGCCATGCAACCAAAGGTCACTGCCCAGGCTTGGTAANAAGCATCTCTAGGTTTTCATTTCCTATGGCTTTTATCTTTTACCAGCTGCTTTTACCCCCTGGGCCTTTAGCCCCTTCTTCCCACAAGACAAGATGTACCCTGGAAGGTCATCCTAATGGCCAGACTAGGGGAATGGGATGGATTAGCGGGATATAAGATGAAAAAGTGATAAGATGGTGGGAGCGGACGATGGCTCTGCAAACCCCCTTTGGTGGCTAACCAAAACCCATGAATACCAACTTGCTAAGTTACCCAATCAATCACCCCAAACGTGGTCAAGTGGATTAGTGTAAGATCCAAGTAGTCATCAGAAATGAAAGGAACCCAATGCATACGTAAGAAGGTTATAACGATCAAATATGACACATACCATGATACCTCGGACCAATTACCTCATGAAGCAAGAGCCCTCTCTGATGCAAGCCCAGGCCGGTAGTGATGGAGGCTAGTACTGCTGACAAGACAAGTCTGGCTGAGAAGAAGAAAGGATGGGCCCTTAAGGGCCATGCTCAAGTCGATTCGCTCTCGTACTCCATGTCTGATATCATGTGGGCCTCGAGACATGATCTCCTAGTTATCCCTAGATATCGGGGATAACAGGGCCGAAAGAGGAAGAAGGTCCTGGAAGGAGCGAACGTGCTTGTCAGGAGTACTGTTGCGTCAATTAATGACCTTGTTTTCCTTCCCCAATCATTGTTAAGGCCTTGATACCTATCTCTATTACACAAAAAATTATAATGGCACCCTTATCCCACTCATATGCAAAAGATACATTTTAGACGACTTGTGTTGTAATTCAAGGCCTTGATCATTTCCCACTAGCCCAAAAATATTATTTTAAGGTTTAATTCCCAATATTTCTCCCCCACTTGTGGCTAAGTCCTTGAAACCCATAATTGATGCACAAATGTCATAATGATTCTCATATCTCACTTAAAGGAAAATTATGACCTATATATGAAATGATATATGGATTATGGTGTTTTTTATGGCTCTTAATCCCTAAAGGATTCATCTAGGGTGAAAGGGCCTTATTTTCCTCCCTCAACCATGACCAATACCAGATTAATACCCATACCTAGCACGTAATACCTCATAATGGTACCTATATTCCACTTGGGGGCTAAATATCACCTCTAAAGGTCCTTTTTCATGGTTTGCACTTATGTTCATGGACAATGACCCACATAGATCCATTTATGGTGTAAGGAACTTATTTTTGTCCCTTGGCTATGGTTAAGAAATTGAGACCCATCCCTACTATACAAAAACTCTTGATTGCATCCATATCCCTCATATATTCCAAAGATACACTTCAAATATTCAATGTTATGGTTAGAGGTCTTGATAATGGCTCATTAGGTTAGCAATCTTAACTATGGCCTAATTCCATCAATTTCTCCCCTATCCATTGTTTGAGACCCGTCCCTAGTGCATAAAATATCATATTGACACCCATATCGCTCTCTAAGGACAATTGAGAGTTGCGATCATAAATGATGGCCAAATGTAAGCTAAAATTACTCCATATACTATTGAAGGACAAAGCTCCTTTTTAAAGGTTTTTGTGGGTTTGAGGAATATTTCCCATAAGAACTATAAGATTCATTTAGGAATTAATGACCTTGTTTTCCTTCCCCAATCATGGTTAATGCCTTGATACCTATCCCTATTACACAAAAAATCATAATGGCACTATTATCCCACTCATTTTTATGGTTAGAGGTCTTGATAATGGCTCATTAGGTTAAGAACCTTAATTATGGCCTAATTCAATGAATTTCTCCCCTATCCATTGTTTGAGACCCATCCCTAGAGCATAAAACCTCATATTGTCACCCACATCTCACTCTAAGGACAATTGAGAGTCGTGATCATAAATGATGGCCAAAGGTAAGATAAAATTACTCCATTCAAGTTAAAATAAGAGTTTTACAACTTTAGAGGCACCAATAGTGTTGTGGAAAGTTACGAATACTAGCTTCTTAGAGAATTTGTATAGTACTTCAAATATTCAATCATGTTTTCATTGGGTGGTAGGATAACCACTAACAAAATCGATGAAGGGAATTGACAATTCTTGTTACAACCCAAGCCATGCTAGGTAGTTGTTGGAATGGGAAATGGTTGTGAAAATATTATGCTATTTAGTTGGTGGATCTTTTAGTTTGTCTTACCGGAGACTCTTGTGCCCCTTTTTTCTAACCAACAAGAGTGTTAAGTGAGGGTTTTCCTCTATGAGCTGGAAACAAACAATATTCCTTATGCAAATAATGTAAATGTATTGATCAAGTGTGTTGGCACATGTAACATGATTATCCACCATGAATATAAATTATGAATTGTCATGTATAAAAATCGAGTTGAATGTCTAGTTTGAGTGGAAAACTCAAGTTGCAAAAGGTCAAGCTGCATCTCTAGTTTGAGTTGTCAAACTCAATTTGTAAAAGTCAAATTTCTTGTCTAGTTCGAGTTGTCAAATCCAAGTTGAAAAGTCATGTTGCATGTCGAGTTGCATGCATGTCAATTTGCATTGCGTGCGTGTCTAGTTAAATGTTTAGTTGCATGTCTAGTTGCATGTTGAATTGGCATGCCATGAAACATCAAGTCTCAAGGACGAGTTGCCATAACATGCAAAGTTTAGCTACAAGTCCAGTTGAGTTGGGAAGTCAAGTCCAAAAGGTGAGTTGTAATGGAATGCATTCTCTTCCTAATTTGAGTTAACTCCTCACTCCTTCCTACGCCTACTATATACATAATTTGACCCTCATTCTTCACACAGTTGTTATGAAATGTAAGAGAGAAAGGGAAAAGGAAGCGAAGGAGTTAAGAATTTAGGTGAAAACAAATATTCTTTATTCTTAAGCCCATGGTAGGCATATTGATGTCAAAAGTTGCATAATACTCAACTTCATAGTGAAATGAGCTCATCAAGGATAAATGAGGAAAGATTTGAATATTTAGGTTCATGGGATACTTCATACTAAAAAGGGACAACCATTAATCTCAAAATGATTTCCTATATCATGATTGATCTTAATCTATACTAAAAAAACAAACGATACTTAAACAACATATACTAATCCTTTATTTTCTATCTCTATATACGATGCATTCATTACATCATTTTTGTGAATTTCGATACGAGATGTGGTAGTGATCTTTACAACATCTAAAATTTCAAAATTTGTGTGATGCACAATTTTGTTTGTATAGAATCGAGGTTTAGGGAATCGTTTCATGTATTAATGAGCACCCCACTATATTGGCATCCAAATCCACTTTTGGGGGAGCTTCTAGCCTAGAAGTAGCATGTGACAAAAACACTCTTGTAAGGTTGGTTAATAGGATCAAGGGAACAAAACACATATTTCTATAAAAGGGAATGAAATCTATGTTTCTATAATCTCTAAAACCAACTATAAAATATTGTTGCAATCTTCACAATTGGTGGTTTCAAGGTTTGCTTCTATTGACACGATTAGATCTGGGATCGATCAACTCTGGTCCTTCTCACCGAGATTGTCATCTTGGAAACCTTTTGAGCTTTAGAAGGTGGTCAGTTTGGTGAGCCACATATGAAATGCAGACCATATGCGGAGTTTTGTATGTGTTATTTTATGTCTTGTTTTAATTTTCAATATTGTGATTCTTGGGGTAAGCAACCTCTCTTAGCATTTCATTCATAACTTTTTCTACAAGAAGCAAAATCAAATTTTGTTGAAGATTCAATGAATACATGCTTCATTCTATTCATGAATTGGTGATATTATGGTTGGGAAACTGTAGGTAAGATAAGAGAGGGATGGAATAGGTTTTGTACCATAGCAAAAGAAGACGTTCTTGGGTCGACTCGATTCAGATTGTAATCGACCAATAACTCTTCTCATGTCGTTATTGTTTTCACCGCACATACAAATATCTTATTAACTTCACGCTCCTCAAAATGCAATTGGGTTCCTTTCTTGTTGTCCCAGTCCTTGTACTATTTATAAGACCTGCAATATTCCCCGATGCCTTTGGCCTTCCATCAATATACATAGTCGCTCCTTTATTTTTATTATTTTCTTTCAGCTGTATATAATTTGCGGCGAGTGCGTATCTCCGCATACTAGGCATATATTGGACCAGCCTCAACCATACTCCATAAGTGTAACATGGTCCAACATAATCAAACAATTCAACTAATCTACCATAATTTACCTTTATGCCGTCCATGGAGAATAAACCAAGGCCATGGATGGATGACGGATCAATGCGATACATCCTCTCATTAACACAGAAGTTGGTGTCCAACTCTGGAAGTTCCTTGGGTACCCACTGTTTAAGTAGGTGTTTGTACCTCAAGGGAACCTCGATGTCACCTCTCTCATCATCATAAGAGCATGATCCTCCTTCAACAAGAAATAATTTCATGCGCCTATCGATGTCACATGTGCTCTCATTCCATAAGAGCATGATCTTCTGACCTTTTCACCTCCAGTTTTTTTCGCCTTGTAACATGCGTTGGATATGTTTTCCCTTGTCCCTCTCGAAATTTCATCGCTCGAGATGGATGATAGGTCTAATAGATACATATTTGGTTGTACCTACACTCCATCGAGGGAGAAGGAAATGCTAGGCCAACGATATTCATATTATAGTATAGCTAAAGATAAACATTGAAATTATAACTTGAGATGTAAGACTTTTGCATCTAGGGTTGGAGCCCAACCTTTTAGAAAACACAAAGTCTTTCTTTACTCAGTATTTTGGGTAGGTGTTTGTACTTTATTCACCTAGGTATACAATCTAAGGACATGAATCTAGTGAAATAGAAGAGTTTGTAAACTTTGTTTCTATTTGGGTGGCCAATATAGGCATTGATTTTCTCTAAGTGAGATATTCTAAGAATAGTTTTCAATCGGGGCATGGAAATCCTTTTGTTTTGAATCCAAATTGAAATGATGTAAATTTTCCACATGATGAATGCATTGTATGGTCCTTCAACGTATGACATTATAAGAATGAAAAATTATCATCTATGTAGTTCATGGATCGCATAAGATAGTTAGAAAACAAATCCACCTCAAATAAGTGGGACTTATAATGAAGGTCTTTATTGAAGATTCAATGATCTATTTCTTAGTGTCGAAAACTGTAGTTTAGCCACATCACACCATATATACATAAGAATAAAAAATGGTGGGAATATATTTAAGTTACACGGTTGAATAAAACATTAAAATATTTAAGAGAATCCACAATATTGAAAATAGGGGCACACTAGGGTTGAGTTTATAATACGGTAGGGATGAAGCATAAACCCCAACAAAGTATTATGTAAGTTTGTGGATTATGCAAAGGGTAGGGTTGAGTTTATAAAGGATTATGTAAGTTTGTGGATGAAGTATAAACCTCAACAAAGAGAGTAGTGAATGAAAACCTCTGAGAAACCCTAGCATGAATTGTTATGATGTAATAAAAATTATAACCTCTGAGAAGCCCTAAACTCCATCACAGGTGAGGAAGAAGAAGACTTACCATGGTTTTAAGCCCTCCCTCATCCCTCTCCCTCCTCTGTGCAGCTATTCGGGCAGTTTCTCCTCTACCTCCTCCATGTGCTCCTCTTTCTCTGTGTGTGCAGACATGCGCCCCTCCTTCTCCTCCACTCTACAGACCGCGTGCCTCCTTCTCTGTGTGTGCAGATTTCTCCCCTCCTCCTCCACTCTACAGATGACGTGCCTCCTCTGTGTGTGTAGACGTGTGCGCCCCTCCTCCTCTACTGTGCATACCATGTGAGTGCAACTAATTGGGGGCAAGAGTCCAAGGGAATGAGCGCGAAACTATTGTTTTTGGTTTTTTAAAATTTGTTNTATTATTAATAATATATATATATATATTATATATATATATATATATATATAATTTATTATATATATATATATAGTATAATATATATATATAATATATTATATATTATAATATATATATATATATAATACTATAAAATAACTCGAGGGATCGCATAGCCACACGAAAACGACCACACAAGGGAGCACTAGGGAAAAAAGACGAGCCAGAGGAGTTTGCAAGATGGGTGCCCAAACGCAACCCAAGGCAAGTTCTCAAGGTGGGTGCCCAAACGCAACTCAAGATCAGTTCACAAGATGGGAGCCCAAACACATGAAGAGCTGTAACGAAAACGACCACACAAGGGAGCACTAGGCAAAAAGACGAGCCAGAGGATGGATAAGAACCAATTTTGTCTTGGAGGTAGATTTTTTAATACGGCCTCACCAAGGATTCTATATCATGAAACCATGTGTGGGTGTCTTTATAATCGGCCACAAATGAGTAGTTTTACAATCCCATGATGGGATAATTAGGCTAATGGTTTCCCTCCTTGTATTTTGTATCATCTCTTTGAGGCAATAGAGAAAAATGTGGAACACTTATATGATTTTTTTACATATCAAATGTGAGTAATAACTTGATTTATATAATAATATGATGGACCCCTAGATTAAGATTTTCTACATTGAGATCCTTGGCTTGAACTGAATGTTGTGGTCTATAACGTTGTCTTAAATTGCCATGTTCCATGTTCCTTGGATGTAATGGAAAGGAGCCTTTTGGGTGTTGCAACAAATGAGGCAAAGAGGGTCCAAAGTTTTTCCAAGATGATTTGAATGGGGCCAAAGGAGGGCTTGAAGCCCAAACCATTAGAAAGGATGTGCATAACAGATTCAAGGGTGCAATCCAAATCCCAAGCAATATGGGATAACTTCATGAAGGTCAAATATGGAAAATTTGGAGGAATGAGAACCTCTTTCTTCATCAACATAAGGGATAAGTTCCTTTAACCACAAGATTTGAAATTATATAAGAGAGAAAGTGACTAGATGCAAGAGGGGGGGATTTCCCAATTTATTGGAATGTAAAGGCCAAGCCTTGGCCATATTTGTTTGCAATCTTCACAATTGGTGGTTTCAAGGTTTGCTTCTATTGACGCGATTAGCTCTGGGATCGATCAACTCTGGTCCTTCTCACCGATATTGTCATCTTGGAAACCTTTTGAGCTTTGGAAGGTGGTCTGTTTGGTGAGCCACATATGAAATGCAGACCAACATGGGCACCAAATGGAAAAAATAGGTGTTAACTAGACCAACCCATGACAGGTAGGCACTAAATGACTCGGAACAAATTGAATACTCCACTAAATTAGGGTTTATGTTTTACATCATGATAAATTAGGGTTTATGTCCATAAACCATCCCATATAGTTAAGGCATGCGAATAGTCTATCCATGTCAAATTTCAATGCATTCAGAAACAATTTGAAAAAATTTCAACATTGGCCCCATTCACAGGCCACTGTTGGCCCCATTCACAGGTCACTTCTCGCCTAATGAGCATCCATAGTCACTGGGAACAAATCGAATACTCCACTAAATTGGGGTTTATGTTTTACATGATGAATTGATGATGGCCATGAAAAAATCCCTTTATACCTTTTTGCCAAAATTCCAAGAATACCTAACCTTGTTTGTCTTTGTGTGCAGGTACTAGCTCGAGGCATAGGAAGTTGGAAATAGAACTTGGCTTTCGGGCTAAGTTATTTAAGTCAAATAAACTTTTTTTTTCATGAGATTCTCTTGGTTTCAAGAATAGTTCATTCTCTACTAAACAGGAGAAACCACGTGAAGGTGGAAGCAATAATTATGCCCCCCCCCCTCACATCACTCTCAATTTCCCCATATCGAATTTTTTTTTTTGTAAGTAAGAGATTTAATATATAAAGGGCCTTCAAAAACCAGACCAGAGGTACAAAAACTTGAAAACAATCGTGCTGTAGTTACTGAACTTCCCCAATAGAGGGGAAACCAATTCATCCAGTCGAAAAGTCTAGCAGTTTATAGTCTAACAGTCTTAGAAAACATAACTAAGCAGACTAAGCTACAGCTACGAAAAGAAACTAGTAAATATACCTGAACCCCTGTGGGGTCAGACACTTAGCAAGTAACCTGGCAAGGTGGCTTGAGAGGCCATGTACCAAGGTTCCTCTTCGATGGGTGTCCCTTTGCCTTCCAGATGCATGTCAGCATCCCCGTTGCTCTCGTCCATGTTGGCAGCTGGCAGGGTATCTCTAGGCGGACTGGATGCATGCAGGCGTGTAGTTATCGCAGCCTCCGGGTCCTCATGCGTGACCTGCTCCACAACGATCCCTGCTGAACGTTGCGTCTGATCATTCCTGTCGTCTCCCTCTGCATGGGGTGCCTCTGCTGAAGCCGCACCTTCAGGAGTGGAAGGGAAAGCATCTTGGAAGGTGGAGAGGATCTGGAGGAGGGTCGAGGTCTCCCCATCCATAAGCTGCAGTCGGAATTGGAGGTCCTCCATTCCCAGACGGAGCTCGAAAACCAGTCCAAAGAGAATGGCAAGGCTATCTTTCAATTGGGAATCAAGGATGAAGTCAGTAGACGAGTACGCCCTGTGTCGGGCACTTCTAAGAGGAGGTGGCGCCCCCAAGGGTGGCTGGGAGGAGAAAACTACCGGTGCAAAGGAAGGTTCGTTGGTTCTGGAACTCGGTGGGACAACCAAAAATCATGAAAGAGAGCCTGATGAACTATCACTGAGGACTAAGCATTCGAACCAGGAAGCCGGCGGGGTGGAGGAGGTGAGAGGTTCCAGCTCGGGCTGCAGAGGTAGCGAGGAGAATGTGGAGGGCGAACTAGGGGGAGAAGCAGAGGTACGGGGCCAAGGAGGATGCCAAGGAGAACCTCTTCATGGCCTTCCTCTTTGACGCGGCATAATGTGCTCCGGTTGAAGGCAGAAAAGAGCTGAGTGCCCCAGACAAATGTGAAGAGCCTGGAGAGGGCTGAGGGCTGCGAACACCATGAGAGACCAGGATAAACCAGGTCACGAGCGGGGATGGAAAACATTTGTGGACGGAGGACCCATAGTAAGGATGGTAAAAAGAGTCGGGCACACTAGAGTTAATGGTGCTGCAATGACATGAAATCTATTAAATGCATGGTCGAGGTGGCGGTAATTGGCACGAGCCCAACACATGGCTCCCTACCTTGCTGGCCTGTCCTCTCTCCCGCTTCGCGCTAAGTGTCTCTCACTAACACCTCATCCGAGAGTTTGTCCACTTCCACAACCTTGCAGATGCATTGCTGGAGAATAGGGTGATTAGGGTTGAGGGACGTTTTGCAAAGGAGATCCAGTCCGTCCTAGTTGGTCCCCAGATTAGCCAGTTCATCCACAACTTGATTCACCTTTCTCCTAATATGAACAGGTATAAAGGAATGATTGGGTTGCAGAAGATCCACGATAGTCTTTAGCCCATGTGAGAGTCTCCAACTGGGTGATATTATTTCTGGGTCTACTCCATTTAAAATTCTGCTGAAGAGATTGATGATGATTTGAGAATATCCTTTGACAATCAGCTTGGTGAAGCTATGCTCGATGGCTAATTGTAGTCCTCTAATGAGCCCCTAGAGTTCCGCTGCATTGTTCGTGGTGTGACCAAGGGAGCCTGCGTTAATGAGAATGATGTGTCCATGGTGGTTGCGAAAAACCACTCCGTAGCCCGCTGCTCCTGGGTTGCCTTTAGAGGCTCCATCAAAGTTGAGCTTGATGAAGTCGTCTGGGGGGGTGGACCAAGAGGAGGGGCTGCTGGAAGGGGGAGGAGAAGAAGTGGGGGAAGGTGGGTGAAGAATTGGGGAGGGCCTCCAGTACTGAAGGATCAAAAGTTATGAGGGGTTGCTGATCAGATCTTTTTCAGACCAAAGCTGAAGGTTGAGAGTTTCCATAATATTAAGGCGACATTGGTTCCAGCTATGGTGCCATGGGAGGGATTCATTCCTGAATAGCCTTCTATTTCTTTCCTTCCATACTTGCCAAAGAATGAAGCCTGAAAGAAGTTGCCATATACGATTTAGGAAGGAAGACTGAAACACTTGGTCCCTCTAATTCGTAATTGTATCAATGATGCTGTCCCTTTTACGATCCGAGGTATGTATAATGAGCGCACTTTGATCCCATATTTGAGCAGTAGAGGGGCAGGAGTTGAGGAGATGATTCATGGTTTCAACTGCTTCTCCAGAGAGTATGCATATAGACGGTCTGACAAAACCTCTTTTTGAGAGGCTATCCCAAGTGAGAATGCTCGAATGGGCGACGAGCCAAAGGAAGAGGGTGATTTTAGGCCAATGTTAAGGTCCCAGATTTTGCTCCACACCTTCCTTGTGGGTAGAGGGTCTGATTGAGTTTTGATGTGATAGGCCTCTCATATGCTAAAGGTGCCCCATGGCGAATATCCCCATTGGAGGATATTATCTCCTGTGAGTTTGGATATTTTCCTTTTGGACATTTCATCTTGCCAGGGTCTCAGTTCCACGTGCGCTTCCAAGTTCAGGCGTTCCCTGTTTAGGTGCCAGCGTCGCCAGGTGTCTTCTGGGGGATTGTCTTGCCAGTAATCAGTGAATTTTGTCAGTCCCGCATGTGTAGCTTGGGTGCTGATATGCTCAGCCCAATCCTCGTGGTCCAAAATTGGCCATTGCTTCCAGTAATCTTTCCATAAGAGGGCTGTTTTCCTATTTCGAATTTCCCAGAAAGCATGTCGGGTTACCAGATGTCTATTCTACTTAGCCGCTGCCTAGATTAAGGATCATGGGTTGTCTTCATTCCATCGTATTAGATTTTTTCTCGCCACATCTAGTGGATATTTCCTTCTCCAGAGCCTTTCCCAGAGATCCTTGGGATTTTTTAGCCAACGCCACCAGATCTTGGCGCTAAGGACTTTATTCATGATGTAGGGGTCCCATTGTCCAAGGCCTCCTTGTGCTTTGGGTTGGCAGAGTTTGTCCTAGTTGATTAGCACTATTTTCTTCCCTGTGTTGAGGCCTTGCCAGAGGAAGTTCCTCTGTATGCTTTTTATGGTTGTGAGGATAAACTTTGGGGTAGCCAACACCGAAAAAGTGTAGATGGGAAGGGCTTGAAGCACTTCTTGAAGGAGAATGAGACGATTGGGAAGGTTTAGAACTCTGAAGGTCCAGGAAGAAATCCTTTTGGTAAAAGAGGAAAGGGTTGTTCCCAAGAGGAGTTCCTGAGGGCATTATCAATCAGGGGGATGCCAAGGTATTTGGATGGAAGGGAGCTTCGGTTGAAACCCAAGATATCAGAGACATGGCGTTGAATCAGAGGGGGCGTATTGAAGAAGAAGATTTGAGACTTATCTTTGTTTCAATCCATTCCTGAAGCTTCAGAGAAGGTTTGAAGGATCAAGAGGAGGGAGTTGGCTTCACGTGCTGTAGGGGTACCCATCAATAGCGTGTCGTCCAAAAATTGGCTATGTGAGATAGGGGGGGAGATACCATGCAAAGGTAGACCTGTCAGCAAGTTATTTGCAACGACTGCCTGGATAGAGCGGCTAAGACCCTCGACCATAATGATGAAGAGGAAAGAGGAAAGAGGGTCTCCTTGTCGAATTCCTCTGGAAGGGGAGAAGGGGAGAGAAGGAACTCCATTGATAAGGATGAAAAAAAAAGCTGAGGAGGTTAGATTCAGAATCCAAGTCACCCAGAGCCTATCAAAACCAAAGGCAAGGAACATTTCTCGCATATAATCCCAGCTTATCTTATCGAAGGCTTTAGAAAGGTCTAGTTTAAGGAGCATACCTGACATTCTGGTCTTCTGCAAAGAGTGGATCACTTCATGAGCGAGGATGATGCTATCCAAGATTTGTCTGCCTTCAACATAGCCCAATTGCTCCAGAGAGATAATCATTGGGAGGATGGGCTTGAGTCTTCGCGCGATCACTTTCATTAGAAGTTTGTAGATGACGTTGCAGAGGGCTATGGGTTTGAACTGCTTAGGATGGTAAGCCTGCCCCTCTTTGGGGATGAGGGTAAGGAAAGTTGCATTGACAGCCTGGAGGACTTGTCCTATGGATCAAAAATATTCAATGATTTCCCACACCTCTACCCTGATCATCGGCCAACAATGGTGGAAAAAATCGCTGGTGAAGCCATTAGGGCTAGGAGCCTTGCACTTGGGGGTGTCCTGAAGTGCTTGATCCACCTCCTCGATTGTAATAGGCCGGAGAAAAGCTGAGTTTTTCTCCAGAGTGACAAGGGAGGGCACATGCTGCGTGACCTTAGCTATGGCCTCAGATCTATCTGGGAGTGGTTCCATGAAAAGATCTTTATAATAGTCTATCAATGTCATCTCCAGGTCTTCATGGGAATAAACAGGCTCACCATTGGTGGAGGTTAATTGCATAATTCTATTAGTATGACGATGGTGAATGGCGGTTCTGTGAAAGAATTTGGTGTTTCGGTCCCCATCCTTGAGCCATTGGACATGTGATTTTTATTTCCATAGAATCTCTTCTTGCCCTTTTCTGGCCTCCAGCTGCTGATTTACTTCTGCTTCCTGGGTTTTAAGCTCGTCTGTTAGCCCTTGTAGCTGGATCTGATTTTGAATCACACTCATTTTCTCTGACAACTGCTTTTGGGAATTGAAGATATTGCCAAAGGTTTTCTTATTCCAGAGTTTGAGTATTTGCTTGAGGTTCTTTAGCTTTTGCTGAAATCTGTACATCTTGGAGCTGCGGGGGACCTCTGCCGCCCTCCACCAATCCTAGATTTTTGCTTGGAAATCTGGGTGGTTGAGCCAAAATTGTTCGAACCTGAAGGGTTTTTTCCCTGGAGTGGCTGGCACATCCAACCAAATCTGAATGGGCCAGTGAATCGAACCAGGGAAATTCAGAATGCTTGCCTCCAGAGCTGTTCCTTCCAGCATTAGGGAGTCAAAGATGAGGAATCGATCTAGTTTGCAGGCAATTTGATGTGATCCGGTTCTTTGATTTGTCCAGGTATGGATGCCATTGATGGCTTCCAGGTCGATGAGGTTGAGGTTGTAAATGAGGCTATTGAAGTCACTGGAGTCCTGATCCAGGCGTCTTAATCCCCCTTTTTTTCCCTCTAGACTGCGTATGAGATTGTAATCTCCGCCGACGATCCATATGTTGTGCCTAGTTAAGGTGGATAGGTACTCTAGGTTCCTAACAAAGGCTTGCTTATCCCTTGGGTTGGCTGGCCCATAGACATTGGTCAAGTGTCCAGGCTTGTTAGAGCCGATAAGCCTATAGTCTGTAGTGATGGACCACTTGGTAGTGATAAAGTTTTCCATAAGCAATGAGTTGGTGTTCCATAGGATAGCAAGCCCTCTAGTTGTGCCTGTGGCTGCAGTAGAAATTGCTTCCCCTTGCTTCCAACAGTAGGGGAGTAGCCTGTCGATATCTTCCGTTGTGCACTTTGTTTCCTGTTATAATAATATGTCTGGTTTTTCCGCAATGATCAGATCTCGTAGCATATTTTGCTTGCTACGTCCATTGAGGCCTCTTATATTTCAGGAGATAATCTTCATGATGATGGGGGGGTGGGAAAGGGAGGATAGCCGTCCGAGATAAGGTGGATTTTCCCGGAGTTCACCATGAAGTGGCCTATTTATTGTATAAGCTTGTTGGTAGACTTCCTTCCTCTTTTCTTTTCATCTTTATAATATTTTCTTTGACTCTTTGACTAATTGCCCCCTAGGCCCTTGCTGGATCGAGCTGTGGATCCATCTGAGGAGTTAAGGAAGACTTTATGCACCTTCCGTAATTGATTCCTAGGTATGGTGTACAGTTTTTGATGTCTATAGGCATGTTCAAGGTGCTCCAGATCCACCCCAGCTAGTTCTTTCTCTTCTAGCTCCATTTCAGCGTCACCATCCTCTATCTCCAGATGGTCTTGCTGGCCGACAACAGGGTCTAGAGATGGGTGTTCGGATTCCTTCACCTGTAATGGTCGTTCTTTCTCTGGGCTCATAGATTGGGGAAGGTTATCTGCGTGGAGTTCATTGGGGTTTGTGAAGGTTGATGGATTCTCTGGTTGATCCTGTAGTATTGCATATTTATTACTAGTGGAAGGATCCTTACTTACTTGGGCTGGCTGCTTCCGTCCTCCTTGTCTTCTTTTTCCTGCTAGTTGAGCGAAGCCATCCTTATCTTTGCCGCCTTCTGGGTTCCCTTCTTTGTGAGCAACATTGAGGGGGCATTCTTTGAAGAGATGTCTGTGCTCATGACATTTCCTGCACCTGAATGGAATATGTTTGTAGTCGATGGTTTGGGTCCAATCTTCATCATGGTATTCGAGAATTATGGATCCCAGGAGCGGCTTGGCTATGTTCAGGTATACACATATGCATGCATAGGAGGTGTATCGCCTCTGCTTGGTGGCTTCTGAAGACTTAACATATATGCCAATGGTGTTACCTATACCAGCCAAGACCTCTTCCAGCCAAAATTCTTGGGGGAGAGAGTATAGTCTAATCCATACTGGTGCATGTGCGAAATCTTCCTTTTCAGGGCTGAACTTCTCGGTCTAGAATCTTAAGAAGAGTCTGGCTGAGTTGTAGAAATAAGGCCCTCCATCAAAAATGTGATTGTGATCCTCAAGGTTGTGCAATATGATTGTGAAGAAACCCTTGGAACCCAGTTGCAGTTCATAGTGTCCTTTTGGCTTCCACCAATATTGTATCCATTTGATCAAATCCCTCTCCGATGGCCAAAGCCCTAGGAATTTTCCTACTAGGGCGTAGTCTCGCATATATTGCTTTTGTTCTTATATGCGTGGTGAACTGGTGATGTATTTCGGGGCTTGTGGCGCTTGTGGGATGCATTTACCTGGAAGCCATGGAGTTGACGCTGTAGCTGGTGTAGCCGCGTTCTCTGGATTAGTGTCCATCTCCCGATCCTTGAAGGTCCCTTCCGTTAAAAGMTTTGAGCGCAGATCCGATGGGGGCTCAAAGGTCGACCGTTTTAATCCTTCTCCAGAGCCTCCATTCGCAGTAGCCTGGCTGTAAGAGGCACCGTTCGGCCCCCCTTCCTTCAGAGTCATGAGCCCCAGCGGGGCAAGAGTTGTAACAGTGCGCTAAAAAACCCTAAACCTAGTTGCAGAGCATTTTCACCACTTCTTTCACAGTATATTGGTTGATTCTTCCCCATACACAATTTGAAATAATAAAGAACATGTAAAATACTATATTATACAAAATAAGAACATATAAAGATCATCATATAAAACACATACCTCTATATATCATTCATCTTCTTCTTCATCAAACTCAACATCGCCAATGTCATCTTCATCATGAACATTGTCATTTCCCCAATACCCAATCTATCTAGATACAACAACTATAATTAAAAACGGCACTAAGATTACATGAAAGAAAAACAACATAAGAGATCTATAATACAAATTAAAGTGCTGAATGAAACTAACTCACCACATGTAGGAATGTCATTGATCTTCTTCTTCATCCAACTTATCATATTCTGTATCATCATCTGGTATTTCAGAATCATCGTCGAATGGATTGGCCATATCAACATCATCATCAGTACTGTCATAATTTTCCATAATATCATAATCAGATATAGCGTCATCAAGAACATTATCATTTACATCATATGGTCGATCAACTTCTTCTACTTCGTCATCTGACGATACACGGTCTACCTCCTCATGTTCCTTTGTATCACCTTCTAGTTCTTGAATATCATCTTCTTCCGGTACATTATACTTTACATTCCTTCCTCTTGGATCATATCTAACAACAAATGACCAACCTGGTTTACCGAGAACCTCGCAATAGAATACCTGCTCACATTGGCTTGGAAGAACATAACTTTCTAGACCCGGCTCAAATGTCCTTGTATTAACCATGGTAAAACCATTGTCATGTTGAATAACAATTCTTTCAGGATCACGTTCATTTATCTGTAAACGATACCATTTGACCTCAAACAGAATTATCTTGAAGGATTTGAAGTCACACTCGATTATATCATCCAAATATCCATAATATCTATTTTCTGTTAGTCTTGGATGTTTGTCACTTCTAGAAGAAACAATAGTGAATTGAAACACTGCAGTTATCCCTAAATCGACGGTTTTCTTCGTGTCATCCACCCTTTTGACGTGAAAATTTCGACCATTATATCACATAGCTTTGTGGTGCTTCAACTGCAATATTCCCAACAAGTACAAAATAAATTAATAATTAATAAACATATTTAAACTTAATAAATATTAAAAAATAATACATATTTAACATTTTGTATAATAACAGAAAGTGCGGGTAAAATTTTATATGCTTACCTGTTTATCTTTTAAACCATATGCTAAATCAATCTCCCTCTGCATAATATTGTGATATTCATTACGATGAGCTCTTTTAATTAATGTAGCCACCCCTTCCCATGATAACCTACCATGATGTTGTTCACATTGTTCTATCCATAGCTTCATCCAATCAAGATTGTTAGCAATGTATAAATGTAGTGCATCCCACACTCAACCAGCTGCATTAAAAAATAAATAAATTAGTAAGAATAATGAATAATAATAATTGATGGAGGTATAATATAAATTGAAGACATACAATATAGATAAAAATAAAATAATATAATACCTTTCACTTTCCTCATTTTACCATTCCCGACCAAGACCTCCACTTTAGATATTTTGACGTTATTGACACCCCAAATGCAATGCATATTAATTTTCCTCCCTAAATCAGGAAGATAATCGCTAATATACACTAACGTTTGATATAGCATATACCCCTCCACCATAGAACCCTCGAGACATGCTCTTTGTCTAACTAAAGCCTTCAATGACTTCAAGTGTCTCTCCACCATCCACATTGACGTTGTGTGTACAGGTCCACACAATTCAATCTCCTTGACCTGGTGTATGAGGTAGTGTTCTTGCACATTGAAAAATGCTGGAGGTAGATACTTTTGCATTGCACACATTAAACGAGGAATTTCTCTCTTCCAATATTTTATATCTTCCTTATGGATTTCTTTAGATGACAACCACCTACAAATGTTATGATAACAAAATATGTTTTTACAAAGACAATATTGTATACATGAATATTACAAGTAAATTGAACACATGTCATCAACAAATTCTACAACATTTTTATTACATATAAATAATAATATGTAATTCATCTATCATTATTTACCTCATGTATTTTCCAAGGTCATATATAACTTGTTTTACATTGTTGTCAAAGTTGTCGGACAAAGATAGAGGTAGCACATACTGTAACAAAATAATGGCACATTAATAAATTTCCGATTTCATATTAACAATATATTTACAAAATTTAAAAATATTACATCGATTCTTACCAATACATAACAAATATATGAAAGAAATTACCTTGATGAAGGTATGCTAGTCATGAGTTTTTAACCCGCCAAATTCACCTTTCTTTGTTAATATATTCTTGATGTTTGAAGCAAATTCTGTTGGAAATCTAATTTTTCAAATGAGCTCTTTTACAACATTTCTTTCATCTTCTTTAAATAACCATGGGAGGCTATTTCGATTGACTCCATTAGTCCTATTTAAATTAATAATATTTAGCATTGCATGATTGGCTTCTTGAATGTCACTACAAATTTTAGAAATTTTTTCTTTGTCACGCCTTCCATCTAAGATTCTCCACAACATTTCTGTTACGTTCTTTTCGATATGCATTGTGTCGAACAAATGAGTTATTTCTAGTTGCTCGTAGTAGGGTAACCTACTAAATTGTTTGGGGAAACTTTTCATTCCTTATGGAAGTAGATCAATTCCTTGACGACCAACTATATTTTACATAAATGAAATTAACAAAATTACAATTGCTAGATTATACACAGTAGACACGAGAATTCAACACAATTAAAAAATGTAATATATTGCATACGATGATGAAGATTGACTTACATTGATGATTTGATCTGTTATATTCCAACTTCCATAGGTGTGGGGTCATTCTTCGTGGTTTTATCCCACTCTCCTCTTTACCATTGAAAAGATGTTTATCGATATTTCAATACCTATGGTTCTTAGGGAGAAAGTGCCTATATTCATCAAACACCTCCTTTCCTAAACTTCTTGAACGACGAGATCTCATCCTAGGACCACAAACTGGACATGCAAATTTTCCCTTTGTTTGCAGACCTAGAAGATACACATCAATGGCATCATTAGTTATATAACAAGCAATTATTTTAAAAAAACATTATAATATCATCAACATCTAACTTAATTAAGTGCAATAGTGTGTTACATACCACAAAAATGTGTTAGTCTCGGTGCATCGTGAATTGTCCATGTAAGAATTCCATGGAATTAAAATCCTCTTTGACCTATTGGTCTAGAGATGTTGTACATAGTGATGCCATCCCATAACTTTAACAACTCATCGACAAGAGGCTCAATTTATACATTCATATCTTTCACTTGGTACTTACCTAAATGGTTAAAAAATACACATAATTACTACACCTTGTATACATATATGAAATTGTGCAATGAACAAGACAAATGAAATGTTAAACATCAAAAAAACAATATCGTTATAAAAATATACCAACATTGCCAACATTGTATGCTCTCTCTTTATTGACATCCAAGGAGGAAAGTTATTGTTTATAAAAAAAACATGCCACACAGAGTAGATAGACCTAAGCTCACCAAATGGATTTACACCACCAGCTGCCAATGAAATCCTAACATTACGAGGTTCTTCTTTAAAAATTGGCCATCTTTCTTCGATATTTTTATATAAAGAACCATCTACAGGCATTTGAAGAACATGATCTTCACTTCTATTTCGTGCATGGTAATCCATAAACTGTGCTATGTTGCGACATCTAAATAGTCGTTGCAGGCATGGAATTATGGGAATATAACGAAGAACCTTGTGAGACACCTTTTTTGTTAACTGATCAGTTCGATATCTACTGATTTGACATTGTGGGCAATTCGATTCAGATGCATACTGTCCATAATATATTATGTGATCATTGGGGCATGCATCAATAGCCTGATATTCCATTCCAATTTCTTTTAGAATGGCTGATAATTCTTGGTATGTGCAAGGTAACTTATTTGGTGATGGTAAGAAATATTCACCTATCAACCTACAACAACAATATACAAAAAGAAAATCAATAATGAAAATTATATTAATCATTATAAATAATGCATCCTTAATTTAGACATCAATTGACACTGAAAATAAAATAAATAAAAGTTGAAAATTGCATAAAACTGTAAAATTATGTTTCTTACCTTAGGATTTGTGTCATACATGTGTTTGAAAAACCATTTGATACCTTCAAGTTGACCAACAACATTACAACAGAGAGAACACTTTTTTTTTGTGCCTTCATATAGGGATTCAGTGGCATTTTGAAGGATAGGTTTATCAAAAATATATTCAACATCATTGTCCTCATCATTGTCATCATTATCATCCTGCAAGTTGTCCTCCTCCATGTTGACATCATCATCCATTGGAGCATTATAAATGTCTTGGATCAATCTATTTGTCCCATCATCATTAACTGTATTATTAATATCATCATTTTCCATAGGAATAACATGATCACCATTATCCACATGATTAAGTTCAACTTGTTCTTTAGTATTATCTCTATGAAAACATCTCCTGCTAGGCGACATCACATTCTTAGGATGATTTTTCTTTAATAAAAACAATGGAAGCAATAAAATACAGTTAGAGTATATCACTAATATTATTTTGAAAGATAAATTAAAAAAAATAAAAATAATAATTAATGTATAATACCCTTAAAGATCTATAATAACTAATTAATTACCATGGGATGATATTCATTGCCCCCTTTAATGTGCCCATTCTCCCGACAATGTTTTTCAACTAATTTTAAAGGTAGTCTTCTTCCATTAAAACCCCTGCATTCACAACAAGGGCAATAACATTTCCCATCACCATGAATCACCATGTGCCACTTTAACATAACAAACTCTCTTTTCTCATCTGGAGTTGACATTGTAATTACCTATTACAACAAATCCATTGAAACATTATAAGTACAATATACAAATCTATTCAAATAATTTGGTATATTTTTAGATATTTGTAATGAAAATTATACAACATGTTAAGAAAAATTAAGGGACAAAGCATGAAACCTAAAAGCATGAAACATTAANNNNAGGAGGTGGATCACCCCTAACCCTTATTTCCATAGTCGTTATCCCTCATAACCCTATATGTAACTACTAACACCTAATGCATATAACCCCTATCACCTATAGACCCTTAAATTATTAACCCCTAATATAACCTTAACTCCCTAGAAACTCTAACCCTTATGACAATTAATCCATAACCCCTAAAACTTATCGCGTAGTCTAAACATTCAACTTTTTGGAGTTTTTATGGGCATATTTTCTGATGTTTTTTGACTGAAATCTGACCAAAATTTGTTGGAACTCCATATTTGATTGATAGACTCTATATAATTCGAGTTCCCTAAAGGTTTTTCATGGTGTTGAATCTATTTATGCATTCAAAAATGCAATTTAAACAACCAAAAATGGGGATTTCACCAAGATCTATTTCATCGGATTCCGGTGAAAAAGTTCAAAAAGTTGAATGTTTATACAATGCCATAACTTATAGCTTTTATATTTAACCATTAATTTCTAAGACTTATAACCCATAACACCTAATACACATAAATTTCACCCATTTAAGACATGATTCTTAACCTCTATAATCCCTATTCCATAACATTATAACCCTTAAGCAATATAATATGTCATGATATCTAACCTATAACATCTAATCCATTTAACTTTCTCACCCTCAATGACTAGTATAACCCTTAAAATAAACATTATAACCATTAATGATACTGATAAATCCTAAGCCTTATCATCAATTCATCCCTTTGGCCCCTATTTCCCTAAATCCTTGTAACCTTAAGGTACAAAAACCTTAACACTTATAACCCACAATATATATATATATATATAGATATTCCATAACACCTATAATTTATAACCTCTATCTTTCGTAGTCCATATAGAACCTAAGATTTGTAATCAATTTAATCCCTAACCCCTATAATGTTTAATTTCTTACACATATAAACGTTAACACCTAAATATTATAAACTATATTACATCTATTCTCTACAAACCATAATACAACACATAACTTTGATAACCTTCTTCATATATACCTTATAATTCATAACCCCCTATAACCCCTTACCCCAAACATTTATCGACCCTAGGTCTTAACACATATAGCTCATATATCCTCTTTAATATGATAACACATCTTTGTTAATTGTATAAGTTGTCATCTCTAACTCGTAATACATGAACTTATAAACCATAAACCTCATAACCATTGTAACCCTTAAACTTTACTAAACCTAACATTGATCCCTTCCAAGCCATAACAAATAGCTCTTATAACCTTTAATCCTTATAACTCATAACTCCTAACACTTAAAACCCCAACCCCTTTAACCCTTACCGATATTACCCTATTCGTAAAACACTAAATCCATATAATCCATATTCGTAAAACACTAACCCCTTACTGCCATGACATCTAACCCCTCACCCATATAACCCATTACACACGTATCACCTAATTATTAACAACTATAACCCCTATAAGTCCAAACATGTATACTCTTTAAGTCCTTTAACTAATATCACCCCTAACCTCCCTAACCATAACTCATGTAAGCACTTAACCATTAATCTCTACTCTTTATAATATTTATAACCCATAACACCTCATCTAGTTTATAATTCATTTAACTTTTAATAGTTATAACCCATTATTTCTAAATGCCTATAACGTCTTCATCACTTAAATACTAAAACCCTAGCATATATAACCCCTAAGAATTATCCCCTATAACCCCTAAATATTTGTATGTATTACCATTAACACTTAACACATATATATTTTATCCATAATTAGTGCCTATAACCTCTTCCTCTAAACCCTTATAAGGAGTGAAAATAAACCATAAAATAGTTCAATAGAACCAAATTACTAAATCACACAGAATTTCTTTAAGTATTGACCTTCAAAATCTCAGCTATGTAGAGTCTGATCAATTCAATGTTTCTCTTCTTGAAAGAGAATTGAAATCAAGATTTCATAAAAAACCAGAACACCATTGCATCAGAACACCCAAATGATTTTCACAACTGTAGAAAATGATTGTCGTAACTATAGCAAATTTTCCATAACTGGGATATATATATGATTGATTTTCCGCAAATGACCGTTTGATTCGATCGCTAGAGTGACTAAATGGTGGTTAGTCGCTAGAGGGACCAACATTCGTTGTTAAAACGACCAACCTGGAATGTTGGTCGCTAGAGCGACCAACATTTGGACCCCGAAAAAAAAAAAGTATATTTAGTACAAAAAAAGCAAAAAAAATACGACAAAATTCTAAACCGTCGTAATTTGCGCCCAATGTAGTAGTGAGATGAAGAGTTTCGTGATTTCGGGAATCTGGAGCACAGAGGAAGATGTTTTCCAAAGTCGCAAAATGTGAAATCGCGATATGATCTGAGCCGTTGGATTGAGGACTAATCTGGGCCGTCAGATCTAGGAGGTGAATGTGGCAGGCCATGTCAGCAAGGACAGGTTGCAGACTATGTCAGCAAGGACACGTGGCACAATTAGACAATGAAAAGTGTCAAGTTGATTCGACATTTCAGGTACATGGAAATTACAAATTCAAGTGACACGTGGCAGCTGCTCGGCTCATGACACATCATCGAGTGACGCAAGAGTTACGTCACTCCGGGATTTTTGCTTCAGGAGTTTTACCCTCAAAACTCCCCCAAAGTCCCGAAGGATGAAGTCCCAGAGTGGAGGATAGCCGTCGGATCACCAAGAAATCTCGACTGTTGATCTGATATGAAGCCATTTCGGAGTTTCGTGTATCGGGAGTTTGGAGGCAACTTGCTGCAGAATCTCCGAAATGTGAAGTCACGAAAAGTTATGGGTCGTTGGATCACAAAGGGTTCTAGACCGTTGATCTATACCAAGATCCC